>QFET01001405.1:0-107533 GCA_003316355.1 Tuber calosporum
GGTCTTTCTTCGCTAACAGGTTTTGTTCGCTTAAGCGTCATAATGTATCTCTTGTATATCATAAAGTGTGGGTGTTTACTATCACGCCTGCGAGATTTCGGGTATTTAACCCTCCTAAGGTAAACTTGAATATAAGTTCAATTGCTTGATGAAGTCCTGCCTGATTGATATACATAAGTGAAACAAAACCAATGAAACCAGACCATCTCTATCGGTCTTCCCCAAGGAAAGCAGCCAACAAAGGAAATAAGAAATAAACCCTCGCAAAACCTTAACAAAAGAAAACCCATAATCCCACACTGTCCTATCAGTGGCGGATCAGCCTTGTTCTTTTGTAAGGTGAGGGGACTCACCTAGTCCAATTTCCCTTTCCTTCTACCTTTTCCCTTCACGCCTTAATGCAAAGAGCGGTAGTCAGCTTTCTGGTTTGTCAGACACTGCCTAAAGGGCTTACCTAATTACTTCCATCGGTATCAACCTCCAAAATCGGAGGGGAGCCGCGGACCTCGGTAACCCTTTTAACAACAGTGGGTGCAGCCTCAATGCGACGGTGTTTAGATACCGTAGGTGCTAGATGCCCAGCATCCGAAGCAGACCGCTTGCATGAGGGTTTGAGTGATTGCACTACGGGTTCAGGAGCAGTACACTGTTTCCAACAGTGACTCTCAGTTCCACACTGCGAACATTGCTTTAGACGACGGCGTTTGTCCATCAGAGTAGTCGGAACATTCCGATGTTTGATTTCATAGTCTGATTTCTTAACCCGGGAGGGGTTGGTCGTGCTCGCTTGAGGCCGGGGATTACGGTTCCCAGGGCCTTGCTCCTTCTTTCGTTGTCGCTTAGCGACCGAGGACCTGTCATCTCCTCGTT
This sequence comes from Tuber calosporum, assembly GCA_003316355.1. NCBI lineage: Eukaryota > Fungi > Ascomycota > Pezizomycetes > Pezizales > Tuberaceae > Tuber > Tuber calosporum. The sequence goes on from QFET01001405.1 coordinate 871, forward strand.
CGTGGGTGGTTGGTTTTTCCTTAACAACCGTTCTGTTGAAGGATGCAACATCTTCCAGCTAATGGCCGGTGTTGCGAAGCAGGTTTAGGTAATCGAGGTATGCTTGCGGGTGTGGAGTTTTCAGTCCCCAAGCATTTCGCAATTCAGCGGTCATGCCAAACCGGGCTTTGTCCTTTACCACTACCGCATCATAATGTAACTCACTGACTAAGCGAATGAGTTCATCGACAAATTGGTCCACCTTCCCTGGCTTGATAGCCAAACCATTCCACTCACGAAGAGCACGATCCCGATCTGAGTGACCGCCGAAACTGGACTCCAGGCGTTTTCGGAAGCCTCCCCAAGTGCGCAACTCATTGCTTGGGTTAAAGGTCACTCCTGCCTGTTGAGCGGCATCCTGGCTAATGTGCACATGGATGCTATTATACCATTCCTTTGCGGCCCCTTCAAGAAGCGCGATGATCAGGCTGACTTTATCCATATCAGACAGCTTACAGTGTCGATAGTAGTCAAACCTAATCTCCGCATCCTGAATGAATCGCAGTGTGTCAAGTGGGTCTCCATTGAACCCCTTGATCCCCAACTTCTCGGGCTTCTTCTGCCGAGTGTGGGATTTCTTGTTGGATTTTCGAAGAAAGTCCGTAAAGGCTTGACACCGCTCATCATACCATCGCTTCTTAGCCTCATTCCAGCGCGACTTGCGTCAGCCCAGAAATCTGCTGAGATCGGGGGGGGAGGATGAGGATTCGTCGCTACTGCTCGAGGAGTCGGAATCACCCGGTTCTCCTGCTTCGCCGACGTTTCCACCACCTGGTGGTTTGCTACCACCATCCCCACCAGTGTTTTCACCGCGGAGTCCCGATGGTTCCTCATATCCGCTAAAGCGGTCCTCCGAGCTTTCCTGAGTGGCTTCTCAGAGAGAAGCTTCCGGAGGGGAAAACAGTCTTATGGGAGGTGCGGGGGATGGAGGTCCCTTAGCAGCAAGGACCTTATCCACTCCCCTTTGAACTAACTGTTGGAAGCGGGGACAAGCTCCAACATCCGTATGGTCTTCCGAACCAGAGAAACGACAATGGGTCTTTTTCAACTTCGGACCTTGGGGATTTTGCATTATCGGTTCACTGGCCCCTTTTGTACATGGCGGGCTATGGTGAAATGCGATATTCGCATCAGGTCTGCCCTCGATCCTACAAGTAGGAGAACAATAAGCCGTAGCCAACTGCTCTTCTACCCCTGGAAACCCAGTCCTCCTAGCGCTGCCCCTGGGTTTGGCTGAAGCCGGCGGTGCTGTCGGGAGGACAAGCGGTGCCGGATTTTGTGGTGTGGCTGGCAAGGGAGTTGCCTCTGCCACCGCATATGGTCGCTCAGCTTCTAAAACTATAGTTGGCGTTGATGGCTCAGCCGGAAGGGCTGCAACGGAAGTCGTAGTTTTAGGTTTGGCGGGTCTTTTATCCTTTGTTACCCCTGCTAGCCGTGAAGACCTCCGCACCGTGCCAGAGCCAGAAGGGCTCGGAGATCGGCTGGCTAGGCAGGCTTCAACGGTGAGGGCAAAAGGTGATACCCGCGTTGTGCCTGGAGTGAGGCCAAGTCCCAAGGCTTCCCTGGCATGTGGCGTTAAATGCTCATGCCATGTGACATTTGCCATAGCTTCCGCAAAATGCGGGGCAAAACTGACCGGTTCTGTACGGACAAGGGGAAGCGGAGGAGCTTGCTCCATAATCACATCATTTTCGGAATCAATACTGATTCCTCGACTCACAGCCCAGTCGAGGGCCTTTAGGCGACCCTTCAGCGCTTGCGCTGTCATGACCTGCTGGCGATAGGCCTCTAGGACCTTCTTTACCCAGTCGGTTGCCATGTTGACCATTTTCTCTTGAAAATAGGTCTGCTTTGCCTCCACAAAGCATGCGAGTTGGGACTGTGCTTCCACGAACCTACGGCCTACTTCATGTAGGCTGTAATTCTCAAAGACTTCGTGGGTAAAACGTTCAAAAGTAACCCCTTCAGGGGCCGCCTCAGGTACCATCAAGGAGGGATTGTGGGCGATGGATTCCATGAGTGCCCTAGGATGGGGGACCACCATGGTCTAACATTCCTCAGGCACCTCAATGGGTGCCGCTTCTATCAACTTCGTAACCGCCTCTCAACCCAGGCCCCTTAGGTCTGCGATAACATCGTAGTCCAAGAGGGGACCCGGTGTGGGGGGGACGGTAGTCCGTTGTGAACGCGTAAGAGACATTTCAGACATAATACTTGCCACCCTGGGCTACTTGTTCCTGACAAGGTTACCAGTACTCGTAAATGTCAGAAAGGGGTCTCGAGGAGCAACAATTCCCCGGAGAGAGTTAAGCGAAGAGCTTAACGATATACTGTAACGGGGGCACCCTATAGGAAGATGGATCCTAAGGTTGCGACCGCACCAAAAGACTCAACGCAAAGTTCACAGAAGGTAAAGATAAAATAATTGAATCAAATGATAAAACTTAATATCGTTAAGCCGGAGCTTCACTCAATTCAACTCTTCTCGAGAGGATAGTTGGTTATCAGAGTAGAGTGCTGTTCGCGTTTACTTAAGTAGAATTTATAAAGCCAACGACACCCATCCCTACTCCGACCGTTAAGAGAGCTGCCTTCACCACTCAGGGATCATCTGACACATAGCCCTTCCGGAATTAACTTCAGGGCCTGTGGATCGCTCGGATAAGTTGAGTCCGTTAAAGCATAAAGGTTTTCTTCAATGCATTTTGATCATGCCTGCAGGAGAGAAAAACCTTTCCGATTGCCGTCTTGTCAATGGCCAACTGACAATCCGACTCTGGACCCAAGACTAGGTATGAGACTCAGTAGCCCTATGGCTTCTCCCGTCTATGCAAGCACTGCAGTCAACTGTGTCTACTTGGCCTACCGGCAGCTTTTCTTGTGACTGCTAGCTCCCCAGGTAAGTGTCTTTACTGAGTCGGCTAAATAGGCGCTACCTATAGCCAACCGTTCAGGGATCACCTTAGCCGTGATAAGACTGAATGCCTCTTAGAGTCCTGTAACGTCCCTCAGTAATGGTATAGCGCCTGGGCTATCGTTGTGTAGGTAGTAGAGTTTTATCCAGACAAACTTCCGTTTATCCCCAACTCCAAGATAGCTATTCCGGGGTACCCCCATACCTCCCATGGGGATTATAGGCACCTAGAGTACCCCCGGAAGGCCATCAGATGTCAATACTAACAACTTGCCAGGGTTGGCCGTCGCCCACCCCTATATATATCCTGCGGACAGCATCTGGTCGGAAGGACGGCAGTGACGTATACGGGGTTACGCTGCCTCCTTCGATTTCTCAGTTTTGTTAGGCTTTTACCACCTGTCACCCTTTCCCACCCGTCGCAAGGGGCGAACGTGGGAGCAAAAAGGGGGTGTTGGACGCGCCAAAATCACTCCAACCACCCTGGGGTGCTTGTAGTAAGATTTCGCGTTTCGCGTAACGTTAGGGGAGGGTAACTTGAGGTCCACGATTTCCCCCGCGATCCCCAAGGTAGGGTAACTGGGCCCGATCATTATGCAAATCGCTGCGGAAGTCTGTATAACGCCCCTTGGCGTCACCAGAAGGTTCCGCGTAACTGACGTATTTGTTACACGCGATTCCACAAGCCAGAAACACCTGGTTTCACGAATCTAGCACACCCGGCGGCGTCTACACTGCTTACCATGTTATCCTAGGGCTCCCTGTTACCCTGCCTAAGTGGTTACCCTTCCTAACTGAGGAGATGTGTTACCCTGTCCAAAAGGGTTACCCTGCCAAACCATGCTTCCGGGTTACCCTACTCAAGAGGGTTACCCTGCCTGACTGTAGCTCCGGGTTACCCAGTCTAGCGGGGTTACCCTACCTAAGTGTGCACCAAGGTTACCCGGCCTTGCTGGGTTACCCTATCTAACTAGGTACCTAAGTACCCTTTCTTCATGAAAGGTACTTATGGTTGCTGTGTCACTTTGCAGGTGTCTGGTACCGTTCCTGTCAACGTCCTAGTAGGACCACTGACTGGGCTGAGGTTCGGTAAGCTATACCAACTGATCTAGGGGTCGTTACAGCGAGGCGGAGGGTGTCGGAGATTGTGAGCTCCTCAAGCAGGGGCGAGAGGGTGGCTCTGACAGTCAGTCCCCAGTTGGGGTGGGGAGGTGGTTATGTGTCTTTCTGATGCCTAAAGGAGAGCAAAATGGGGACATGGTTAGACCCAGTTGAGGGGAGGGGAGTGTTCCTTGAGGAGAAAAAAGGACATAATTTAAGAGAGGCAAAGGAAAAATCTAAAATAAAGGGTCTGCCCTCACCATCCAAAGGAAAGTGGCTGAAGACCCCAGGCGTATTCAGGCCAGGTTAGCCAAGCTCGGCCCCTCTTAAGAAATAAGGAAAAGAAACAGACAACTCGGTGGGAGAGTGGGCCCGTAGTTGGACACAGGATGGGTGGTGGATGTTAAAATCTCCTCAGGAAAGAATAGGAAACTCATCCAGGGAAACAACTCAAGATGAGAAATAATCGGTGAGGAGTGCACCCTGGCTGGGAGTGAATATGAGTTCAGTACCCAGAGGGGTGGAAAGGAAAACCCAAATAGTCTATCTGTCAGGAAAAGATTAGGGCCTATACTGTCAGACCTCCCAAAACCAAGGGGAAGTATGACGCACATGGAGAGTAAGACAGAGGAAATATAACTGGCCACCCGTGGCTTTTTACTGGAGGAACAAGCGGGAGAAAATATCTTGAAACCAGCAAAGGTGGGAACACGACCTTGAAGATCTGTGGGATCCTCGATCTAGACCAGGGAAACAAGAAAGGAAAGTTGATCTAAAAAATTAAAAAAGGAAGAAAACACATCCTAGCTACGCAGGCAGTTGTCTTGAGCAAGGGACAGAATGGACAAGGCCCTAGTGGCCATATGGACGGGGGAGGTAGTTGTGTAATCCATTACGGGGCAGAGCACAGAGGAACATGCGGGGCAGGAGACAGGCATGGCGCCAGCTGGGTGTGCGTGACACTGTGCCGAGAGGAGGACCTGGACATAACAGGGGCAGACAGGGCGGGCCCCATTCGCTTGGGAGTGGTTAGGGCAATGGCAGGACCCAAGGGACCGGGAGTGGGTGTAGACGGGCATAAGACTATTGTAGAGACAGGGGGAACAACTGGCAAAACCCCCAACTCTTCATTTTCTGCGGGGGGCTGGGTGGGAGCCAAAGCAGGCGGGGGAGGAGGTGACCTGGATGGGCAGTCACCATCGCTGGCGGAGTGATCCCTTTCACAGTTTGGGCATCGTAGGGAATAGGTCAGGCACCAGCTAATTACTGCTCCGGTGTTGCCTTGCTAGGGGCAGGAGGGATTGGAGTATGTATAGTCGGCTATTATTTGGCGGAGAGAGCAGAAGGGGAAGACTGCCAGCGGTGTTGTACATTGTGGGGCCACATGATAAAAGGCCCAGCAGTTGTAGCATTGTGGGTTGGGCGAGGAGGAGAAGGCCCTTTCAGACTGCATATTGGCTGAGAAAAGAGGAACATATGGTAGGAGGGAGGAGGGTTGCACAGGGGCGGTGGTTTGGACTAGCAAGCAAGAGTGTTGGAGGCTTGATGCAGGGTCCCAATTTAGGAATCTAGCGGATATGACAGGAACACCCGTGGAGTTAAGGATTGATGTGGAGAGGCGCGAGAAGAGCTTCTCCTCATTCTTGGGGAGGAATGCGGAGGGAACTTCGAGGATCGCAATGTGAACGGCTGTAGGAGTCGGGGGGAAGGGGACATATAGTTTGTCAATAACTGGAAATGATTTGTTGGTGCGCCTCGTGAGTGCCTCAAAATTATGGGGCGTCAGAGAGGGCAGGGACATGGCCATCAAAACCAGTGAGGGAGCCAGAGCCTCTCTAGTTGACCGAGGCCTTGAAGCCACGGGGAATGGCGCAGTTGGCATCGACCAGTTCTGAGGCTGCCAGGTCTGGAAGAAGGCCTGCGATGACCTCTGCATCAGGGTGGACGGCTAGTGACGAGCGGGGGGTGACAGATCTGCAAGCTGCAGTGGTGAGAGGGGCTGGAGAGGGTGGTGGTTGTGATTGAGGGGAGGGGGAGCCAGGACTGGAGGAGGCCAAGGTGGCTTGGTTGGCGGCTGCTGGCACATCGTTGGCCGCAGAGGGAGGGATCGTTAGGGACTTTATCCTATTACATCTGCCTACTAGGATTTGGGAATAAGAGGGGGCAGATGTATCACGGTCGCGGATCTGATCGCCGGAGATCCATGGATTACCAGGGGGGTGCCTTCAGTGGCAGGGGCAGGAAATGGGGCATGAAGGGCAGAGTGGGGTGCTGGGCGCCTTTGGGTCATGCCAGGATGAGGATGGATGGCTACAGCAGTAGTAGTGGTAGAAGGAGGGGTGAGAGTGACATGGTGGGCCAGGTCAAGAAGCTCAGAAAGGATTGAGGCCAGGCAGGGGGCCACAGGGTCAGCTCTGGGGTGGAGTAGGGTAAGCCAGCACTAAGAAGTGGGACTACGGAGGAGAGGGAGTCAAGATATGCGCTATGGCCCGAAATTGAACGAAGGGCGCGACACTGGAGCGGGATCAAGGTGATTGCAGCCGGAGGGAGAGATGGTGGGCACCTGAGTGGAGGAGATGTTGATAGCTGCCTTGGTTTCGTCAAGGAACACGAGAGGAACCAGCCGTGGGGCGGGACCTCGACTGTGGTGGCAGTGGCTGAGGGTGGTCCAGGGACAGAGGCAAAAAGAGTGGGAGGACTGTGACTAGCTTATTCCATGACCAGGCTTAGGGTATGCAAGGACTTAAGCAAGGAAAGGAGTGGGTAGGATCGTGTGAATCAAGTATACATTTGACGTCGTGGTGTAAAATGTAGGGGCAGGACAAGTGGGGATGCGAAGTGGGTCATAATAACAGGCCGCCTAGTGGTCTTTATATAAGCACTCTTCCCTCAACCCTAACCCTGGTGACTCATATCTCTGAGTCACACTCTCGTTATGACTCATATGAGTTATAATACAAAATCTACCAGCTGACTCCTATGAGTCAACTACGGAGGGTACTAAAACACTCAAAACTCATAATACAAGTCATATGCCCTAAGGTGGTTACATGCACGAAACCCATATCTCAAAATGTGAGTCATATGCGAAAATCATTACATCATATGACTCACAAGTGTGAGTCATGCACACAAACAACCAAGCACAATAAAAGAATCACTGCACTAGTGTTCCTCATGTGAAACTCAATGACTACTAAGGAGACCTAGAGCGAAATATAGGAGGCTTATGACTCATAACTATGAGTCATGTAAAATCCTACCTCCTTTCGTCACCAATCGTAACATAAGTTGAAGTTGATGCCCCCGATATCCGAACATCCTACGGAATACCATGTGATCAGTCTGGATGGCTGTCTTACTTGCATATATGCATCCATGTGAAGATGGATTCGGATTATCTAGAATGCATAATACGTAATAGCTCCTCAGCGATAAATTTCTCTATCATCACTCACCATGACTGTGTAGTTCTGGATATAATCCTACTTTTTGCCAGTATGGGTTGTAATCACTATAGTCACCTCCCGGCACTATATCCCATTATATCTTTAGTCTTGAAAGTCTTGTAACATATCCCTGATGTGTAACATCAGCTCCTGCCTCCTACACTTTGTCTCGAAGCAATTCTTCCACATAGTACTCCTTCCTTTAAGGTTAAAAAACGTTCTGCGATAACTTGACTATAGCAGGAATTACCTTGCCATAGATACTCCTTAGCCAAACTTTGGCATCTCCAGATTTTTCCTATGAAAATCTTCTACTAATTCTAGAGCATGTTGTAAGTACTAGGGTGGTTCCCAGGTGTTCTCATCTTCAGAACATCCTTTCCACTGGGCAAAGTATCAAAGTTCCTAGATCGTTTGTGAATGTCCTCTGGATCTTTGCGCATAAGGGATTATTTCACTCATAATGATCTTTTACACTTCCCATTCCAGGTGAACTTCAACCTCTTCCGGGGCCAGGGTGGTTATACTCGGCCAGGTGTAACAGAATTTCTGTATGGTTCACGTAGCGATACATGGAATACCAGACACATTTTCCATCTTTCAGATATTTCCAATTTATAGGCTAGATCTCCTCCTTGCTCAAGGATTGTCAACTGGCCATATGATTTTGGCTCAAACTGCTTGGATTGTCGCTTGGTGTGGATATTCTACGCGTTTAGCATATACAAGTCCCCAATGTTGAAGACTGGTTGACTGCGAGCTTTGGGGTAATACTACCTGCTCATCCCTTCACCAGTCTTCTCAGGGGATTTTTTTGCCTTTTAAGGTATCGCTTTCATCCAGTGAGCATACACGGTTGCTCCAGGGTTCTGAGGTTCTCGCTCCTTCATCCACTCTGTTTGAGGATGCTAACCATAGTTTGTCAAGACCGGAGTTATTCTATCTGCACTTGTTACTGTGTTCTTGTATATATACTCTGCTAACGGCAATAGATGGTACCAGTCATCCTTATCGTAGTTGACAAATATTGGAAGGCAGCCTCTGAGCACGGACTTGACTCTCTCTATTTTTCAATCAGTTTGATGGTGGTACGCCATAGAGATTTTTCTTTTGATGCTTATTGTCTTGTACAATGATTCCCTAAATGCTTCGGCAAACTTTGCATCCAAATCGAAGATGATTTCAGTTGGTAATCCCCGAAGTTTCCAAACTTCCTTGATGAATGCCACAGCAACGTCCTTGGAGGACTTGTTTTTTTCTAAACTAAGAGAGTGTGCTATTTTGGTGAACCGGTCGACTACAAGCATGATTTGGATGTATTCTGCAGATTTGTGAAGTTGTGGGATAAAATCTAGCACCGTAGATGCCCAGCAGCAAGCAGGACTTGTAGCAATTGTAACAACGCAAAGGGTGCATGTCTTGGTGCCTTAGCCTTATGGCACTCACGGCAGGATCGTAAATATTCATTTATTCAGTTTGTAATTCCTTTCCTATACAAGTCTCTAGCGAAGAAATTCCAAAGGCTTTTCTGGACTGAAATATCCTGCAATCTTAGAGTGGTGACTGCTTTTTATAATCACTGCCTACAGGGTTTCGTTTTTAGGAACATATAGGCGTTGTTTATTGAAGAGCATTCTATCCTTTTGGGTTATTTATTTTGGCATTTCATTACCATCATCCCATTAACGGTCAAGTTCATTCTTCCTACATAGCCAATCTATCTCCTCGTTTGCGGTTTACCTTATCCGTTTCCCGTTCCAAGAATTTTATCTACCATGTCTTAATTTCTCCCATGGCGATTCTTGCATTGCATATAAGTGTTTGTCCTTTAGTGCAAATGAGGTGTAAGGCAAGATCGTTTTAGTGGCGATATTTGGACTATGTGTCAGAAATGTAAGAAACATAATTGTTGTTGGGTTCCTTCCAACTGTATGCCGGAACTTCCAAAACCTTCGCTTGCTCGCACGGTATCATCTAACTCCATGACTTCATGAAGTTCTCTTTCATTAATCTTTGCCACAATCATCTGCCCTATTAGGTCACCAGTAAGTACCTCAAAAGTCCGTCTGTAGTTTTGACTGGAAGTTTCTTAATCTCTCATCTATAGTTCACATCCACTACTAATAGCCGGTTGCCCTCCTAATTCGCTGTCGCTCATAGTCGTTAAAAGCAAGTGTGAGGTAAAAGCAAGTGTGACGTAATTTGTTTTCTTTTTTTTTTTTTTAGATATGCAAAAGCAAGTGTGAAACAAGAAACCTTCCATTTTGTTTTGCTGGAAACAAATCTACGTATCTACCCATGTAAACCGATCCTACTGAACACAGGCAGGAAAGACCCAAGCACGCATACCGGTCTCACAAGACCCATCATTACTATCCTTGGTGTGACAAATCCCAGCTCTTGCTTGTGGAAACCCCTCTCGGCCTTTCTTCAACAATTCTCAATATATCCTTATCGTCTCCCTACCAAGAAGAAACAATTGAGGGGTCTTCTCCCGAGTAGCACGAATCCCGCTTATGCCCATGTTACCTGATCCTTTATACCACAAGAACAATCCTCATCTAAAGACAAAACAGACCCTCCTCCTTCCTAGTCCAATCAATCGATTGGCTCCAAAATCAATCCTCTCCGCTCATAATCACGTTCTCTTCTCATCAAGCCAACTACTCTCCAGGCCACACAGTTTCCCAGTAACTTTTCCAATAAGTTCTGTGGCAAATACGATGCCTGACTAGATGGAAAAGCTCAACTACAAGCAGCGCCTTGATCAAGCCATCCAATGGCTAGTGGATGAGGCGACAGAGACGACTAAAACTGCAGCAATCATCTTGAATGATAATTCCTCATCAATCAAGATGCGTCAACTCTGTAAACGTCACGAACAACCCAACGCTCGAGGTACTATTAATCAGAATAGTGGGAGCGATTTCACGTTAACCAAGCCTCAAGAGGAGGCAGTTTTTCGGTTTTGTTCTGTGCAATTGGAAATGGGATTGGGAGCGACTCCATCAATCATTTATGCAAGGGTCTGTGATCTGCGCCAGCAAGAACGTCGCAATCCTCCCTCGCTTGTCTGGTATCGCCAATGGATAAAAAATCATTCCCGTCTTCACATAATCAAACCAAAACCTATCGCCCTTGCCCGAGTCGCCACCAATACTGAAGATGATCTTGCATGCTTCTTACTGGCGTATCAGGAAATATTCTCCGACTATGGGATCATAAGGCCCAAATACATCTACAACATGGACGAGTCTGGCGTTAGAATTGGGTGTCCAACTGGAGCGGTTGTCATTGTTTCTGCCCATGTGAAGGAGATGTATACAGCCAGTCAAGAGAACCGTCAGTCACTTACCATTATCGAGACAATCTGTAGCGATGGAAGTACACCACCACCTCCCGTTATTTTCTGCCCTGGAGAGAAGATTATGGAAAATTTGATCAAAGACAATCTGTTTGGAGCTGAGGTAATAGCGGTCTCACAAACAGGATATATCAAGGAGGGTATTGCACTTGCCTGGCACAGTCACTTTATCAAGCATGTGGATGCAGGACCAGACAAGCCTTGGCGCATTATTCTTCTTGATGGGCATATCACTCACCGCCAAGATGACTTTGTCATTAAATGTCATGAGAATCATATCGTCCCAGTCGAATTCCCCTAGCATCTGACTAATGTCTTTCAGCCTCTAGATGTTGGTGTATTTCGGCCTTGGAAGCACTACTATAACAAGGCCAATCAGCATGCCCTTCACTCACTCGATATCGAATACATAATTGGCTCCTTCTTCCGTGATTTGAGCTCTATCCGTGAACTAACCTTCCAAGCATATACAATCAAGAATGCCTTCAAAGAGGACGCAATGTTCCCTGTCTCATTCATGAAGGCTTTGAAAAAGATGCGTCCCTACAATCAAAAGGGTAAAGCTTTTGCTGGTATTTCTGGTAATTGTGGTAAGCAGAATATTATCTCCAGGGGGGAGGCTGCAATGCCCAATGAAGAAGGTGGAGAGTTAGAGCTTCATTGGCTTGCTAGTACCTATTTCCACGGCCAGCAAGGCCTTCAAGAGTGGGTAACTCGAGCACCAATTCTCAGTCCAACCTGACAGAACCAGTTTCAACAAGGGGCAAAGGAGACACAAGTTTTTCTTGCACAGGCCGAGCTCCAGCAGGAAACATATCACAATGTTCAGACCAAAATCCAAAAGGACAAAAGACGCAAAATTACATCCCTAAAGGTTGTTCAAAAGGGAGGAGTTATTACGGTCAAGGCAGTAAGCCAAAGCAAAAGAGAGAAGGAGGAAAAGGCTACCGCTGCTGCAATCAAGAAGGCAAGAAAGAATATTCAAATTGCAGTAAACAAAGCGAAAGCAGCTCTAAACCGTCAGGGTATTGAAGCTCGCAAGGCTGAGAAGCAGCGAAAGCAGCAGGTTAGGTGTATTCAAGTTCAGCATGGGATTGTTCCTGCCCAGCTTCTTATACCCATTTTCGATGCAGAGAAACATCCCACTGTTGATGACCTTGAGTCACTCCAAGCACCTCCTAATCTGTTACAAGCATTATTAATGTTGGAGCCAGTATCAAGCAGTCCTCCCAGCGTAATTGACCCTTAATGGCTTATCCACAATCATAATGCTGGAGATTTGGAGATTACTACTAGTAGAGAACTGGTTGTTCATGGGCATAGATAACAGATATTGATTGAAACTAGTTATACAGAAGATGAATGTCAGGATTTGTGTAGTGAATCAGATTCTGATACCTCCTGTACATCATTAAACTCTATTACTAGAAATGTTGACTTTGTAGCCTTTGATTGAGCCTGAAATCTTTAAAACTCATGTTATGTATAAAATACTTAAAATAAAAAAAAAAGTTGCGTCAAACTTGCTTTTGAGTCACACTTGCTTTTACCGACTATGAGCGCCAGCGTCATAGGAGGTAAACCGGCTATTATGGCTCCTATGGAAATACCATTCTGGACTGCCAATCGACTATATAGTACAATGTGTGCATCTATTCCATTTGGTAGTCTAATAGCCAAACCTGTCTGTAATTACCACTGGCCCTTTCGCAGGAAATAAATAGTCTTCGATACTATATAGGTTATGACTGGGAGCTAGCTTGGAACGTCGAGTCGGGATTCTTGCTTCTGGTTGAAGACTTTGAATCCTTATCGTTTTGTTCAATTTTTCTGTAACCAACCCAGATTAAATCAGTAGAGAATTTTCCTGACCCTATATAACCGTGACCACCAAATTTGTGTTATCTTCCAGGTATTGAACATCATGAGACTGAAGAATACCCTACTTAGCATGCTTAGCTCCCTCCTGAGTGCTGTACTCAGGCTGCCTAGTTAAAGTATCCGTTTTACCTCCTCTGGTTCCTGGTCGGTATATGATTTTAAAATCAAAATCAGTTAGCTTTTGAGACCAACTTACTTGTGTGGCCGACCAAGCTTTTCTAGTGAGAAAGTATTGTTGGTTTTGATTATCAGTATAGATGATGAATGGTTCATCTGTCCCAGCAAGATAGTGCCTGCATTCTTCCAATGCAACCAATATTGATAACCATTCTTGGTCATGAATGGCATAATTGTGTTCGGCTGGAGTCTGCTTTCGGGAGTGGGAGGTGACCTGATGTAGTGTTTAGTCCAATTATTGAGACAGGACACACACGAATGCGTAATTTCAAGCGTCAGTTTCTACCACTGTCTTACTTTCCATCTGAAAATGACAAAATATTAGTCCTGTGACCAACCTGTATTTGAGCTTCTCTAATGCTATTGGTTGCTTTTCCCGGCATGAAAAATCTACAGGGTTCTCATGCAAATCTGTACTGGGCATACATAGTACAGATAAATTCTTTTTGAATCTTGATTAGAAGTTGGCAAAACCCAGAAATATTTGAATTTCCTTAACTGTGTTAGGTGGTTTCCAGGCCTTTATGGATTCCACTTTGCGGTCACTTATAGTCCCTCCCATCAACCGCCATAATATACCACCAAAGCTCCCCTGATGTGGCATGGAAGGTGCTTTTCAAAAAGGGGTAGCCATTCTGTAATCTTGCAGTCTCTCTAATACTTTACTTACCAATATGATATGATCCTTCTCAGAATTGTAGTATATAAGCATCTCTACAAAGTATGGTATTACTCCTTCATCGTAGATGTCTTTCAGGATCATAATCATTATTGACTAGAAGGTGGCTGGTGCATTTACCTGACCAAACCGCATGACATTATAGTCATATAAGCCGTATCATGTGCGAAAGACATTTTTTGATTCGTCATCCTTCCTTATACCTATCAGGTGGTAACCGTACTTCAATCCAGCTTGGTAAAAAAAAGTGGCTCCTTCTACACGGTCGCGTAGTTCTGTCATAAGAGGCAGTGTATAATGGTTGTGTATAGTGACAATTTCAGCCCACACTAGTCAACTACCAATCTAAGGCGTCTGTCTGGCTTGGGCACACACAGTTTTTGTACTCCTGCCGCGGATTTACTTGGAGTGATTTTCCCTGGTTTTAACATATCATCCAGATATGTTCGCAGTACTTTTTACTGCTTTGGTGAGAGAGGGTAAATTTGGCCTCAGGGTGGTTGTGTGAGTGGTTTGAGGTCAATCGCATGGTCAAAGGTTGGATGAGGTGCTAGTTTTCCGCTGTTGACAGGTAAAACAAGTCTTTGTACCTGTATTATTGAGCTACTAGAGTATTCAGTATTATATCTTCCTCATCATGTATTCTGGCCACTTGTCCAATATCCATGGCCTTTGTCTCGTCCAGAACCTCCTCCTCTGATTTAATCGAGGTTCCTGGACCTTCTAGTAGTAGAAGAAGTTGCCATCCTGGGCAGTCAAAAAGTCAATCTTTTTTGGTCATGAATTCCATATATAGGAGGTTGATTATTCCTCCATCCAAATGGAATTATTATTGCATAGTTTCCGGTAGGTGCGACCTCGCAAACAGTCCCCGACAAGTATTTATTTTTCCCAATTTCGATGTAGTCAGGAAAGGTAAAATCTCTTCCTGTAGAGATTTGATCCCCAGTATAACCCAAAATAGGTATAGGATATTTGCGAGATTCATAAGAAATATTCAATTTCTTGATCAATGTTTCGTGCATAACAAAAATATAAGATCCAGACTAAATCAGGACTTGTATGCGATATCTTTCCCGTATACATATATATGTGCAGTTCCATCTAAGCTGTTGTCGCATTTAGTTTCCTCTCTCTTGAGCTTTTGTCGCTTCAGCGCCGCTACTATGTCGGTTCTTCCTCACTTTCAAGACATTATGGTTGTATAGTTTGGGTGTTCGTGATCACGCCAGCATTCTTACGACCATTGAAGTCTCCTCAGACGAACTAGTCACATAGGCAATTATTAAGATTCTGGGGGGCCCACTACCAGCAGTCTGTATCACCTCCCGCGAGGCTCCTACAAAATTAAAACCCATGTAAATAGAGCAGAAACAGGTAAATGCCATAATAATGGAATAATGTATAAAATATACTTCACTCACTTCCTAGTAGGACATGTGCCTAAAGGAGTAATAAGTTTGGAAATAAAAAATTATTTCCGAAAAGAGTGCAAAATTCCGAAATGGTAGAAATTTCTGAATTTCCACTAGATTGTCCCAAAGGGGCAGGGGATGCCAGAGCGCTATTATCCTTATTGTGCAATAAATATAGTGGAAAAACAGCTACTCTTGGGTTATGCATTCGTAGCTTAATTGGTGGAGTCTGGCCTTTACGATGCGGGGTCTTGACTAAGGTCATGCATTCAAGCCACTCTGATGATTGAGTTATTGAGTAGCAGATTATAAGGTCAGTAGAGTGCTGGAGCACCTAGGCTATCCGGAGGCCACTCTTAAAACCAAAAAAATAAAAAGGTAAATCATAAAAATATGAGGAAATTCTTTTTTTCATCATATCTTAGCTATTTTCGAACTTCAGCGGCTCAAACACAGGTATTGTGGATTGGGATAGGATGGTGGGCAAACCTGGCGTTGTGCCAAATTTTTTCCCAAAGTTGAAATTATTCTTCTCTCCAGGCTAGGGTGATCATTTTTTCCATTCAGGTTACAAGTTTCTTAGTATGCTGACGACAAAAGCCACGTCGCCGATGGTGCAATTAGGTCATTTCCGTGTCTAATAATTCCCTCTAGCAAGATGCTGGTTCACATTGTATGTGATTAACCTTTGTTGCACTGTTGCCGTTTGGGGTTTGGGGGAGATTGTTGGTCAGTCCTGTGTTGCTTGTTTAACGAAGGTTCTGGTAACCCCGATGTCCTTTCAGCATTATCTCCATTTATAGTTTCTAAGGCCACAATGAGTGCAACCCTTTCCTTCCTTTCGCTTATCAACAACCTCTTGTGGGATACTGTCAGAAGCTTTTTCCCAGTCACTATGCTGATTATCGTTCTGGTTTCACGGTTTACTTTCTGATGGGTTTGCCCCGACCCTTTACCATTTTCGTTCCTTGTATCCGCTGCAAACAGACTTGGTATTGATACCTTTATTGTTATCATAACATGTCCTTTGCGCAGGAGATACGCTGGTATAGGGTTCTCCTTTGAATAGTTTCCACTGTTCTAGGAATTCTACCTCTTCTCTGCCAACTTCCGGTATGGTTTCCATCCACTCGTCAGTAAAAGAAAATTTCTGTTGCGAACACTATCACAAGATTTCCTTAGAAAATTTGCTTTCCACTCCTAACCTTCCAACTAATTCCATTAAGACCCGCTTTGATATTGTTGTATTCCAGGAGAAGATAATCAATATGTATTTTTCCCTTATTGACCACCTTCGCCATATCTTCTAGGGTGCGTCGTTCTTCCTCGTGACCGATATTGCCCTAGGTAATTTCTTCTCGCAAGTGTTCCCATGTGGAATTGTCCAGGTACTGAGTATATCAACCTTATCCACCGGTCAGCTTGTGGTATTTCTCCCAGAAGTGTGCAACTTTATTCACCTTTGTTTCCCCAAGGCAAAAACTATTCAGTGGGCATAATTTTCCTACAGTGTAGGATTGCGATTGAAATAGTATTTACAGGCTGTCAACCAGTTTGGAACATCCTGGTTGTCATTTCACCGGAAGAGGTAAGCTTCTTAAACTTTGGCTTAGGTAGTTGGGAGAGCCCACCAATTTATTCTAAGAAAGCTATAGTTACCCTGTCCTTAGATACATCGTTTGTGGGAATATATGGTAAACGGGAATCGCGTTCTGGCCTGCTGCCCTTAGTGCCCTGTGGATCTTCTCAGTCAGTATCGGACCTGTTGTAATCATTAGGCTTAGGGGCATTACTAAGGTTACCTGATAGTGGTGGCGTTGGTAGGTAGTTTCCACCACGCATCACTCCAGTTCCTTTATCCTTCCTTCGAGTCGATACAGCCTCCTTCATGGGAATAGTACCTTCTATGGGTACAATTAGGGGTCCTTGGTTGGATGTTCCAGGATCACCATCAGTACATCAATGCTGGGCTGATACCAGCATCATGGCCGCCCACCGCACTACCAGATTGTCGACATAGGCCTTCTTACCAGCACTCAGTTCTCGTTGGTGTTAAGCCGCTATTAGGCATTGCTATATTCAGCCTTCTAATCAGTTCCTGTTCCTGTTGGTTCAACCTAGTGTTATGTTCTATTAGTGGCTTTTCCAGGATTCGGTACCTTGTTTCAGAGACCTGGGCCGCTTACTCCTGTTCAGCTTGTTCGCGTCATAAATATTCCTGAACTAGTATACATAACCCTTGCTCTTCTCGTTCGGTGTCGACACTAAATTGTGCCACTTTATAGCGACCTTTCTGAATCTCAGCATCATTGATAACTTCACCCCTGGCCATACTGTTCTGCAATAATTCTAGCATTGTAAAACCCTGACTACCCTCTTGTGAGAGTGCTGAGATTGCTATGTGATTCTCATCTGCGCTTTCACTCAAGGATCGGTCCAGGTGGCCTAATGTACAGACTACATTTTCCTGGAAGTTATCCTGCATGTTGACGGGCTTTTTGGTTTGCACCGCACGTTTCAAGACTCTTTATAGTGGACGACTCAAATGTGTAAGCTGAGAGCTGGTACGCCTTCGTGAGGGAATTAAGGATGTCGAAGGTGATGATTCTGTATAATCCTTTTGTTTCATCCAGTCAGGTCCTAAAGGACTAAGAATATCCATGATATCGTGTGCCATAACTCTGGCTGCACGCTTAGAAACCGAAATCTTTTCTATATAAGAATATTTAAAGAGGCTAGTCTTCTGGCCTCACGGCACTAAAATTGTTGACAGTAGAAAAATCTGACTAGTCAGAATCGCAGTCCTAAAATTCAGGTGAGATAAAGTCTTGCCAGTTAAAACTAGAGTAGGTTTGAGTAAAGTCCGCGAATGTGGTGACTAAATATGGGTTAGCGAACCACGTTAGTTCTACTGTTTCAAATAGCTGTATCTCCGCAAGGTCAGCAGCAAGTTTATCTTCAAAACAGGATATGAGAATTAAGGGGTCAAAAATCAACATATCTTCTCATGAAAAGGAAGTATCAGGGAAACCTCCCAGTTTTTGGTTTGGTTAAGGTTCAAAAATTGAACTTGAAGATTGAGGGTCTAGTCAAGCATCCTACATGAAACTTAGCGAGCTGATGATTTTCGTTTGATGAATGCTATTGTCCACTGTCCGTCTGGCTGATATTTCCGTTTCGTATGTTTAAGGTGTATTGCACATAGGTGCTACGATCCTATACTGTAAGGGAGTTTTGCAACAGGTAACTACTTCTCTTTGGCTTGGATGAATATGATCGGGCCGTTGTTATGGTCCGGTATGGGGCGTGGCACTATTCTCAGCCACCAGGGTAGGAGTAGTATTGCACTGAGTAGTACTATGCGGATTTCCACTATTGCTCTTAGGCCTATGCCTACGTTGTCTTGATAGCTGGACCCTATGGTTCCTATCGCACAACGCCAATAGGGGAATGGAACGGTAAGGAGGTAAAGTAATTGTATAGGAAAGAACTTAGATGGTTGCGTGAAGAGTCCTAACTACAGGTCGCCTAAAGGTCCATATATAGGCACTCTTCCCTCAACCCTAACCCTGGTGACTCATACCTTTGAGTCACGCGATCTCTATGACTCATAGTGAGTCATAGTATGAAATCCATCAGCTGACTCCTCTGAGTCAACTGCGCCGCATACCAACCAATCATAACTCATAAAATAAGTCATGTGCCCTTAAGTGGTCACATGCGGGAAACCCATGACTCATAGTGTGAGTCATGTGCAAAAATCATTATATCATATGACTCACAAATGTGAGTGATGTGCACGATCAACCAATCACAACATAACAATGATTGCACTTAGTGTGCATCATGTGAAACCCCATGACTTCTAATGAGTCATAGTGCGAAATATAACAACCATGTGACTCATAACTATGAGTCATGCGAAATCCTGCCTTGCTTAGTCACCAATCGTGACATTAGCTCCTCTCTCCCTTAAGCCTGAGTCCCTTCAGGCTTAACGTCCCATCTTGGTCAGGCTTTCTCCAAACCTGCGCAATTCCTTTTTAATTTCCGAACTTGGTGTTTAGCCGACTGGTAGTTCCTCCGGACTTCCTCTAAGGTGGTGTGTGCCGCCATAATAGACCAGTCTCGGTCATCAATTATTCTCTGATATGTACGCATATCAGTTCTTTGTGCCTCGATTGTGGCTTCGGAGGTCCCAAGTTGTTCGCATAGCCCTTGCGACTGTCGTTGCAAACTCTCTTTGTCGGGGATCGTCTTAATTTCAGTTTTTTCGCCCCCCTCTCCCTTCAACTGTGTCCTCACAGTTGTTTTTCTCTTCCTACTACGGGCATCGTTTTCCTTAAGGGGTGCCGCTTCCTCTGTTCGTCTTGGGTAAAATCCAGCCTCGATTTTGTCTTGTCTGTGAGTACGACAAGTGTCCTTGAAACACAGTTTCCAGGATGTTTCCTTGTGTGGTTCTTGCGGTTTGCGCAACTTGGGCTGTTGTGGAAACCAATTGCTTCCTTCCTTATCGAGTAAATGAGTGTTGCAGTAATCATCGTAACAGGCAGTCCATGTAAGAGCGTTGTGTGCTGCCTGCTTTTCCCTTTCTTCCTGAGTAGCGTATCGCGGGCTGGTAGGTGTAGTAGCCCTGGGGCTATAGCCCCAGCCTTCTTCCGGACCCAATGGCCTTGGGTCTTGCCTCGTGGGTTCGATTTTAACTGTAACCCACTCTGGGCTTTCTTGGGTACCGCTGATGGAAACGTTCAATGGCGATGCTGGCATTGTTGTAGTTCTCCGCAGGGTACCAAGTTTTGTCGTGTTCTGGTGAGTAGCTGGTCCACTTGGCTCTGTATTGTATGCGTTTTCGCTGTATGCGTGAATCAATGATTTCTTCAAGTTCGTACTCGCTTTCTCCTTCTATCTCGCTTGGAGGTGGTGGTGATTCCTCTTGTGAGGCAAACTGATTTTCTTGGTATGGTTCGAGGAGTGAGATGTGGAAGGTGTTGTGGACCTTCATCTGTTGGGGCAAGGCCAATTTATAGGCACTTGTGCCCACTTTCGTAAGGATCTTGAATGGTCCGATTTTCTTGTAATCCAGCTTCTTGCATGGTCTTGTGGTCCTTATATTCCTTGGCAGTAACCAGACCATGTCGCCTGACTGGAGATTCGGATCGGGTTTTCTGTGTTGATCGTAGTTTTCTTTTTGTCGTAATTGTGCACAGACCATTTCCTGACGTAGAATACTGTGCAGCTGACCCATCTCTTCCTTTTCCGTGGTTTCCTTTGGTATCATTTAGCCTATCGCCTCATGTTCCAGATGTTGTCTGTAGTTTGCCTAGAAGGGTGTGGTCTTAATAGTTTCCTGTCTTCCATTATTCTATGCAAATTCCGCTAATGGTAGTAATTCCGCCCAGTTGTCTTGCTGATAGTTGACATAGGCCTTAGGTATTGTTCTAGTATTCCGTTCGTCCTTTCGGTCTGTCCGTCCATTTGTGAATGGAAGGCGGTGCTCATTCTTCGTTCAATTCCAAGGGATTTTGTAGTTTCTTTCCACAATTCTGATGTGAATAGCGTTCCTCTATCGGTGATGATATCTTGTGGTAGTCCATGGAGTCAGAAAATTTACAGTAGGAATATCTTGACAAATTCTTTGGTGTTCATAGCCTTGTTGCAGGGTATGAAATGGCTCATTTTTGTTAAGCGGTCAATGACCACCAGGATGGCGTCATAATCGTCTGATTTCGGCAGGTCCGTGATGAAGTCCATTGCTATCGATTTTCATGGGTGGTGTGGTGCCTCGTTTGGTTGTAGTAGTACGTAGGCTGCGTGCCTTATTGCTTTCGTCCTTTGGCATGTATTGCAATTCTTGACATATATCTTTAAGTCGTCTTGCATCTTTGGCCAATAATATTGTTGCGATAGTAGTTCCGTAGTTTTGCTAGTTCCGCCATGCCCAACTACAGGGTTCTCGTGATTTTGTCGTATGACTTGGGTTCTGATTTCCTCGTGTTCTGGTACCCAAATCTTTTCTTGATACTATAGGCATCCTTCCTTCCATTCACATGCCCCTAGAGCCACTCCTTTCATTTCTTTCTCTCCTTTCATCAGGGCGTCCTGGATTGCTCTTATCTGTGTGTCTTTCGTGCTTGCTTCTCGGATGCCAAAATCATCAGCGACAAACATGACCACTTCCATAGCTCCGAAGTATTGTTCTTTTGGGAGTAGGATCCTTTGTTTTTGTTGGATCCTCTCGTCGTTCTTTTTCGGGACATCTTCTGCTCTTCTTGTAAGGGCATCTGGTTTGCCCCCTTCTTTCCCGGGTCGGTATTGTATTTTGACATCGTATTGACTGAGGGTCTCGCTCCATCGGATTTGTCTGTCGTTGAGCTCTTTTGTCGTGGTAAATGGGACTAGGTGTTTATGGTCTGTGAGGACCAGGACCTGGTGTCTGCTTCATTTTGCATATCTTCTCCATTCTTTCAATGCTTGGACAATGGCTAAGACCTCTTTGTTGTGGATATCGTAGTTGCATTCCACGGGCGTCATTGTTTTTGACCGGTATGCCACTGGCCTCCATTTTCCATCGCTCCCCTTCTGTGATAGAATGCCTGAGCATACATATGTTGAAGCGTCGGTCTCGATCATGATTTCCCGGATTGGATCGTAGTGTACCAGTAGTGGGGTTGAAGTAAGTCGCCTGCGCAATTCATCGCATGCTTTTTATTGTTTCACGGTCAAGTTCCATTTGCAGTCCTTCTTCGTCAGTTGATAGAGTGGTTTAGCAATACGGCTAAACCCTTCTATGAATCGTCGATAGAAGTTGCAGAATCCCATAAAGCACTGTATTCCTTTCTTGCTTTCGGGTGGTTTCCATTCCCATATTGCTTTTGTTTTGATAGGATCCACAATGACTCCATCCTTGTCGATGATGAAGCCTAGGTATTCGGTTCGTTCCTTGTGAAATTCGCACTTTGATGGCTTCAGCGTCAGCCCTTCTTTCCTCAAGGACTCCATAATCATCCTGACCTGGGTTCGGTGTTGTTCCAGGTTTTCTGAATATATCAGAATATCATCTAAATAGACGATACAGCAGATATCCAGAAACATGCTGAGGATCCTATTGACCCATCGCTGAAACGCTGCAGGTGCATTTTTGAGTCCGAATGGCATGACCGTATATTCGTATATGCCGTATTTGGTGGTAAAGGTTGATTTCCATTCGTCCCTGTGTTTGATTCGGATGTTGTGGTATGCGTTTCGGATGTCTAGTTTAGTAAAGACCTTGGCTCCTTTAAGCCTATCGAGGGCTTCTCCAATCAGTGGTATGGGATATCGGTCTCGTTTAGTGACTTCGTTGAGCCCTCGGTAGTCCACGCATAGCCTTAGCTTGCCGTCTTTCTTCTTAACAAACAGGATCAGTGATCCCCCATTTGCATAAGAGTCTCAAATCCAGCCCCGGTTCTTGTTGACCCTGATGTATTCTCTTAGTTCCTCGAGCTCTTTTTCACCCAATGGGTATAGCTTTCTTGCTGGTACTGTTTCTCCTTTCTTGAGGTTGATATTCAAGTCAACCTTTGGTCGGTGGGGTGGTAGTTGAGTTTCTTCCTCTTCCCTGAACATGTCCAGGTACTGGTTGTATTCCCTTGGCACAATGTTTCTGGTTTTGTCTTTTTCTTGTCCTTTCTTGGCCTGGATAGCTAATTCGGTGCTGACATTGACCCTTTCGATCCTGGTAGGTTCGTTTGTCTTATAATCCCACTTGAAGATTCCTGTGACTTCGCCTCTTCGGTAGAACTTGCGGAATGACGTAGCGGAGATCTCGTTGATCTCAATCTTTTGGCGTTTTGGGAAATCCGTACTTCCAAACCCTGCTGCGCCTCTCATCGTAGGAGGCACTTGCTCCACTTCGTCACATTGTCCTATAACAATCATTTCGCATATCAGCTGTGCGATGCGGTCTCCCGGCTCAATTGTGTAACTGTCCTTTCCCAGGTTGACCAGGACCACCTTGACTTCACCTGTGTAGTCGGCGTCGATTACTCCCGCATTGACAGTAAGCTGGAGTTTAAGTGACAATCCGCTGCGTGGAGCCACCCGCCCATAGGTGCCTTCTGGTAGTCCTATAGCTAACCCGGTATTGACGATTGCTTGTTCTTTTACCGGTATCCTAATTCTCTCCTCTGCATACAGGTCATGTCCTGCCGCCTTGGCTGACCCCTGGGTAGGGAGGGTGGCCGTATTGCTCAATCTTTGGATTTTGATGTTCTGGACATCTTTGGCCTGGATCGTGGAGAACTGTATCTCCAAGTTCTCTTCCAGGGCTTCCGATTCAGGGACAAGTCCACTGCTGGCGAGCTTTCGAGGCATACTCTGGTACACCACTCGCTCTCAAAGGTAATCTTGTTGTTTTCCCAATCTATCTTGGGGTTGTGTCTTCTTAACCATGGCAGACATAACACTGCCTCATGATTAGGTAGATCTGGTATTTGGAAGGTTATCATTTCCCTATGGCTGCCGATGTCCATAGGTACTTCCGCTATATGGGTAATTGGTCCCATAGGACTTGGCTCCCCGTCCGCAAGGTAGATTTCCTGTAAATCTTTCACTTTCTTTGTTCGTATGCGGTGTTTGTTGCGGAATTCCTGGTCGATAAAGTTTTCTGTAGAGCCCGAGTCAATCATGCCGTTGATGATGACTGTCTTGTCCTTGCCATGTAAACGCATTTTGTCCATGGCATGGTCTTTTTCTTGTTCCAATGTTTCCGTGTTTGTAAGTGGCATGTAGATGTTACCGATTCCGATGGTTTTGGTTTTGTTGCCCCGCAGCCCATCTCTTACTGGGGTCTTTCTTCGTTTCCCGACTCTTCAGGTGTTTCTCTGATCTCCATTTCATGTAGGTTGGTTCGTGGTTTCCAGCGATTATTGTTGGTCTTGCTGTTGAACCGCCTAGTATAGTCCTTCTCAGCTCTTGCATTGCGACAATTATTTAATCAGTGCCCAGGTTTGGCGCATCCTAGGCCTAGGTTGTTGTCGCTTCTTCTTGTGAATTCTGCTCGTGAGAGGTTTAGTCGTGGACGCCTTCTGTTAGCATCCAGGTCCATTGGGTCGCATCGGGTTTCCATATAGTTGCCCGACTTCCAGGTTCCTTTATTGTTCCTGGGCGTTTCTTGTTGTTGGATAAAGGTACTGTTGTTTCCTTGAAGGTTCTAGATCATGTTGATCCGGTTTTCTTTTTCAATTGCCCAGGCTGCAAGGGCATCGACATTTGCCGCCACCATGTGGTCAGCCGCCCATGCGTCCTAGAGCGTTCGATTAATTCCTTTAAGGAATTGGCGTCTCAGTGTACCAACATCCTCATTCGCCTCTGTAGCTGAGAGGCGAAAGTCATTCCAGTATTCCGTGACTGGTTCCTTGCCATGCCTCAGGAGGTCGAATTTTGTCCTAGCTGCATGTTCAGCATCCACATCCCCGCACTGGTCTTTGAGGGATGTAGTGAAATCTTGATATGTAGGCCAGGTCTCCGGCTTGCGTCCGTCTGTAAATGGGGTTATCCAGCTTGCTGCTGCATCCCTCCTCAAGCTCTGGACGTAGGTGATGCGTTCCGTATGTTGTGTTTCTGGTGTCACTTCAAAGTATAACTGGCATTGCACTAAGAAGGTTCGTAGTTTGGTCCTTGTGCCGTGGAAGGTAGGGGGTTTCTCGACCTTGATCCCGTTGTTGGTTGTTTCTTGCTAGGTGTTTATCAGAGTGAGGATCTCTTGGAACTGCGCAGTTGTAAATCCTGCTAGTTGGATTCCTGCTCCACCACTGGCAGTTGCTGGTCCCGGGGCTGACATCCTTTCTGGTCTTGGGGTTTTCGGGTTCAAGAGATCCTGTTGGTGAGGCAGGTTCAGGTGTCACCGGACTTGTAGTTCTTTGTGACTGGGTTCTGGATAGATTAGTGCTAATTGCTTCTTCAACTGCCGGGCCAAGTGTTGAGGTATCGATTTCTCCCTCAGTAAGGTCGATGTCGTTGTCCATACAGTCTACCGTTTTTGTAGTTAGGCGTTGATTAGGTGACGCAACCAAATGTTACGATCCTATGCTGTAAGCTAGTTTTGCAACAGGTAACTACTTCTCTTTGGCTTGGATGAATATGATCGGGCCGTTGTTATGGTCCGGTATGGGGCGTGGCGCTATTCTCAGCCACCAGGGTAGGAGTACTATTGCAACGAGTAGTACTAGGCGGATTTCCCCTATTGCTCTTAGGCCTATGCCTACGTTGTCTGATAGCTGAACCCTCTGGTTCCTATCACACAACGCCAATAGGGGAATGGAACGGTAAGGAGGTAAAGTAATTGTATAGGAAAAAGCTTAGATGGTTGCGTGAAGAGTCCTAACTACAGGTCGCCTAAAGGTCCTTATATAGGTACTCTTCCCTCAACCCTAACCCTGGTGACTCATACCTGTGAGTCACATGACCTCTATGACTCATTGTGAGTCATAGTATGAAATCCATCAGCTGACTCCTCTGTGTCAACTACGCCGCGTACCAACCAATCATAACTCATAAAATAAGTCATGTGCCCTTAAGTGGTCACATGCGTGAAACCCATGACTTATAGTGTGAGTCATGTGCAAAAATCATTACATCATATGACTCACAAATGTGAGTCATGTGCACGATCAACCAATCACAACATAACAAGGATTGCACTTAGTGTGCATCATGTGAAACCACATGACTTCTAATGAGTCATAGTGCGAAATATGACAACCATGTGACTCATAACTATGAGTCATGCGAAATCCTGCCTTGCTTAGTCACCAATCGTGACAATAGGTGTCTGAGTGCCACTGTATGCAAGTCAAGTCCGTATTCTTGACAGTAGACAGGAAATATGTTTTCAAAGTTGAGAGGTCGACCGGGCCTGTAATGTTTGCACTAATCAAAACCCTAAGCGTTGTGGTATTCTTCAGGCAAAAGAGGTTATGGCCCTGAGAATTGTGGGTAGCTTGGATGATAGGAGAAAAAAACATTTGTGTTATGGGGTGGCCAATTCTGTAATATGGGATTTGTCTAATAGCCGGTTCACCTCCTATTTCGCTGCCGCTAATATTCGGTAAAAGCAAGTGTGACCCAAAAGCAAGTGTGACGCAACTTTTTTTTTTTTTTAACTATTTGTACCTAACAGGAGTTTTAAACATTTCAGCCTCAATGGAAGGCTACAAAGTCAGTATTTCTAGAATTGAGTTTAATGATGAACAGGAGGTATCAGAATCTGATTCACTACCCAAATCCAAACATTCATCTTCTGTATAACTAGTTTCGATCCAGATCTATTCACTATGCCCATGAACAACCAGTTCCTTCCTAGTAGTTATCGCCACATCTCCAGCATCATGATTTCTGCATAAGCAATTGAGGGTCAATTACGCGGGGAGGACTGCTTGATACTGGCTCCAACATTAATAATGCTTGTAACAAATCAGGAGGTGCTTGGAGTGACTCAAGGTCATCAACAGTGGGATCTTTCTCTGGATCGGAAATGGGTATAAGAAGCTGAGCAGGAACAATCCCATGCTGAGCTTGAATACATCTAACCTGCTGCTTTCGGTGCTTGTCAGCCTTGTGAGCGCTAATACCCCGACGGTTCAGAGCTGCTTTCGCTTTGTTTACTTCAATTTGCATATTCATTCTTGTCTTCTTGATTGCAGCAGTGGTAGCCTTTTCCTCCTTCTCTCTTTTGCTTTGTCTAGCTGCCTCGACCGTAATAACTCCTCCCTTTTGAACAACCTTTCGGGATTTAATTTGGGGTCTTTTGTCCTCTTGGATTTTGGTCTGAAAATTGCGATATTTTTCTTGCTGGAGCTCGGCCTGGGCAAGAAAAACTGGAGTCTCCTTCGCCCATTGTTGAAACCGGTTCTGGCAGGTTATACTGAGAATTGGTACTCGAGGTACCCACTCTTGAAGGCCTTGTTGGTAGCCGAAATAGGTACTAGGAACCAAAGGAAGCTCTTGCTCTCCACCTTCTTCATCAGGGATTGCAGCCTCCTCTATGGAGATAATATCCTGCTCACCAGAATTACCAGAAATACCAGCAACAGCTTTACCCTTTTGATTGTAGTAACGCATCTTTTTCAAAGTCTTCTTGCATGAGACAGGGAACATTCCGGCCTCTTTGAAGGCATTTTCTGATTGTATATGCTTGGAAGGTTAGTTCAAGGCTAGAGCTCAAATCACGGAAGAAGGAGGCAATTGTGTATTCGATATCCAGAGAGTAAAGGGCATGCTGAATGGCCTAGTTATGGTAGTGCTTCCAAGGCCGAAATAGACCATCATCTAGAGGCCTAAGGACATGAGTGCGATGCGAGGGGAATTCGACTGGGACGATATTATTCGCATGACATTTAATGACAAAGTCATCTTGGCGGTGAGTGATATGCCCATCAAGGAGAAGAATGCGCCAATGCTTGTCTGGTCCTGCATCCACATGCTTGATAAAGTGACTGAGCCAGGCAAGTGCAATACCCTCATTGGTACATCCCGTCCGTGAGACAGCTATTACCTTAGCTCCAACCAGATTGTCTTGGATCTAATTTTCCATAATCTTCTCTCCAAGGCATAAAATAAGGACAAGTGGTGGTGTACTTCCATCGGCACAGATTGTCTCGATAATCGTAAGTGACTGGCGGTTTTCTGGACTCGCTGTATACATCTCCTTTACATAGGTAGGAATAACGACAACCTCTCTAGTTGGACACCCAATTCTAACGCCTGACTCCTCCATGTTGTAGATGTATTTGGCCCGTGTGACCCATACTTGTAGAATATCTCCTGATACTCGTGTAAGAAGCTTTTCAGATCATCTTCAGTATAGGTGTCGACTCGGTCAAGGGCGATAGGTTTGGTTTTAATTGTATGAAGACTGGGATATTTATTTATCCATTGGCGAAAGCACACTAGCGATGGAGGATTGAGATGCTCTTGCTGGCTCAGATGACAGATGCTTGCATAAATGATGGATGGAGTCGCTCCCCATCCCATTTCCAATTGCTCAGAACAAAACCGAAAAACTGCCTCCTCTTAAGGCCTGGTTAAAATGAAATTGTTCCCTCTATGCCGATTAATGGTACGTCGAGCATTGGGGTGTTCGTGATGATTACAGAGTTGATGCATCCGGAATGATGAGGAAATAACATTAAAGATGATTGCTGCAGTTTTAGCCGCCTCTGGGGGCTCATCCTCTAGCCATTGAAAGGCCTGATCCAGGCGCTGCTTGTTGTCGAGCTTTTCCATCGAGTCAGGCATCGTATTTGCCAGACAATTTATTGCAAAAGTCACGGGGATACTGTGGGGCCAGGAGAGTAGTGGGCTTGATGAGAAGAGAACGTGATTTTGAGACGAGGAGATTGATTTTGGACAATAGATGGATTGGACCAGGCTGGAGGATAGTCTGTTATGTCCTTAGATGAGGATTCTTGTTGCGGTATGATGGATGAGGTAACACTGGCAGAAGCGGGATTCGTGCTACTTGAGAGAAGTCACCACCCTTGGTTCTTCTTGGTAGGAAGACGATAAGGATATATTGAGAATTGTTGAAGAAAGGCTGAGAGGGGTTTCCACTGGTAAGAGCTGGGATCTGTCACACCCAGGAGGGTAATGATGTGTCTTGTGGGACTGGTAGGCGTGCTTGGGTCTTTTCTGTCTGTGTTCAGTAGGATCAGTTTACATGGGTAGATACGTAGATTTGTTTCCAGCAAAACCAAATGCAAGGTTTCTTGTGTAACACTTGCTTTTACCTATCTAAAAAAAAAAAAAAAAAAAATAAGAAAAAAAGTTGCATCACTGTTGCTTTTGTGGCACACTAGCTTTTACCGATTATGAGCGACTGCGAAATAGGAGGGGAACCGGCTATTAGGCCGTGCTCGTACCGAGAAACACGGAGAACAGTCCGCACAGCTTGGTAACAGGGATGATAAGGATAACAGGGTCTCAAATACATTAAAACATGTTAATATTGTTCAGGTCTCTTCTTTGTTGCTGGATGATCCCTTAACTAGAGGTGACAGCTAACTATTTTTCCACTTTTCCTGATACTTATGTTGGCCATATATAAGAAGTATCTTTACAGACTTCCGCCATAGTTTAAATATTGTGCATACAGTTTGGCGCTGAAGATGTATGACCTCACTACAGCCAATGGTCCCTGCACTATCTATTTCTCTGAAGGTGTCAAGCACTCCACTAGTAGATAGAGTTTGATCTCTTTGCCAAATTAACTAAGTTCAAGTTGATGTCGCCCATATGGGAACATCCGACAGAATACCAGGTGATCACGCTGGATGGCCATCTTTCTTGCATTTATGCACTCATGTGCAAATGCATTCAGATTATGCAGAATGCAGAATACGTAATAGATCTTCTTAGTTAAATTACTCTATAATGTTTCACCAAGGCTGAGTAGTTCTGGATAAGATCCTACTACTTGCCAGCGTAGGCTGTAGTTATTATAGTCGCCTCCCGGCGCTATATAACATCACATCTTTAGACATGAAAGTCTAGTACCATATCCCATATGTGTAACAACATCACATTCAGCAATAATTGCGTTGGATATTAGGGTTGGTCCTTTAGTGCATATTGGGTGTGAGGCAATATGACTTGTGTCCTGGCACTTGTGTTCGGTATAGGAATGTAGGAAACACAATTGGGACGGATTTCTTATATCTCTATTTCAGAGCTACCAAACCATCGGCTTTCTCATACAGTAACCCGTAACTCCATAACTTCATGATGTTTTTCTTTCACCTACCCTTTTCCCCGATCATTTGCGCTTTGTGGTCCACTGTTGGTACATGAAAGGCATTAACAGTTGTTTGACTAGAAGGATTTTAACATCCTCCCTCTAGTCCGCATCTTTACTCCAGCTCCTAGGGATATACCATGGTTGACAGTCAATTCCCTGCGTGGTGGGATGAATGCATATGTTTCAATTTGGAGTCTGATAGCTAGTCCGGTCCATATCGGCACATGGCCTTTGGCAGGAACTCTGGTTTCTTTGGTAGAGTTTGGGCTATGAGTAGTGGCGAGCTTGAACCTTCGAGTCAGACTTCTTGCCTGCTCTAGAGGTATTTTAATACTCATCACATTGATCCATTCTTTGGAGGCAACAGTGGACAGGGATCCGCTGAGTTTTCTTCTTCCCATATAACCGAAACAACTAAATTTCGCTTGATAAAGAGGTTTTGAAAAAAAATGAGACTGAAGTATAGGCTGCTTGGCATGCTCAGCTCCCTCCTCACGGCCATACTCTGGTAACCTGCTTAAAGCATCCGGTTTGCCTCCACTGGTTCCTCGTCAGTATATTATTTTAAAACTAAAATCAAAGAGCTTCCAAACCCCAAGTATTTGTCTAGCCAACCAGGACTATGTAGGAAGAAAATATTGTAAGTTTAGATAACAGGGATATATGATGAATGGTTTATCCGTACAAGCAAGATGGTGTTACCAGTCTTCCAAGGAAACCAATATTGCCAACAATTCTTTATCATGAATGTTATAATTTCATTAGCCGGGAGTCTGTTTTCAGGAGTGGAAAGCGACTAGAAGTAGTTTTTGGTTCACCAATTGGGAGAGGATACATCCAAGTGCGTAATCGCTGGCATAAGTTTCCACGACTATTATCCTCTGCGGATGGAAATAACATATATTGGCCCTGTGAGGCACCTGTGTTTAATCTCCACAAATGCTACAGGTTGCTTTTCTGAAAAAGAATGGTCCTTAGGGTTCCCCTTAAGGATATCCGTAATCAGTGCATATAGGGTAGAGAGATTCTTTATGAATCTTCGCTAAAACTTGGCAAAGCATATACTTATTTGAAATTTCCTTAACCACCGTAGGTGGTTGGGAGGCCCCGATGTATTCAACTTTACGGTTGCTCCTAGTCACCCCATCAAACATTGGAACATTGCTCAAGAACTCCTCTCATGTAATATGGAAAATACCACTCTTATGCAAAATACGCAATATCTATTTTCACAGTCTTTTTAACAGTTTCCTAACAAAGGTGATATGATCCTTTACAGATTTAGAGTATATAAGAATATTATCAATGTATACAACTACGCCTTGAACAAGGAAGTCATTTATAATCCGAGTGATAATTAACTGGAAAGAAGCTGGTGCATATAACGGTCCTATCGGTATGATATTATATTCATATAAGCCGTATCGTGTTTGAACAGAGGTTTTCCATTCGTCACCCTTGCTTATATGGTAAGGGTGGTAACTGCCCTTGAGATCCAGCTTGGTTGAAATTGTGGCTTCTTGAACACATTCGTATAGTTCAGTTATTAGCGGTAATAGACATTTGTTGTGAATAGTGACAATAAATAGCCCTTTGTAGTCACCTATGAACCTGAGGTGTCAGTCCAGATTGGGTAATAACAGTATTGGTGGTCCTGCCGGCGATTTATAAGGTAGGTTTTACCTTATTTTAACACACCATCGAGATATCTTGGCAGTTCTCTTAATTGTTTTTGTGATAGAGGATGGTTAGGTCACGAAGGTGGTAGCTTATCTGGTTTGAGGTTAATACTATGATTGAAAGTTTGCTGAGGCTGTAGTTTTGGTATTCTTGACGGGCTAAACTAGTTTTGGTACATTTGACATTAAGCCAGTAGAGTATCGTGTATTATTGCTTCCTCATCATATATCCTGGCAACTGGTCCCATAAAAACAGCCTTTGGATCTCCACGAAACTCGTCATCCAATTCGATTGTAGTTCATACAGTAATGGGCAAGCTATGACGTTGACCTTCTGGATACAGAAATGTCCTGCTTTCCGGGTCCACACCTCCTTTTGTGGGATGTTCCTTATTCTACCATCCAAATAGAATTGTTTTTCCATAATTTCCAGTAGGTGCGATCTCAACTACTATCTTCAATAAAGGTTTACTTTTTCTCTATTTCTAGGAAAAAGGTAAAGGTAAAATCAGTTCCCGTAGAGAATTCGTCTCTAGTGAACCCCAAAATGGGTATTGGATCTTTGCCAGTTTCATGTGGAATATTCAATTCCTTGACGAGATAATGATGCATAACAACAGTATTAGGTGATCAGTCTAAAGAACACCTTTGTTTGATATCGGTTCCCATACACATGGATATGTGCAGTTCCTTCAGGGCATGAATTGTGTTTGGGGTCATCATGAGTGAGCTTTTATCACTTCAGCAATGGTATTATGACAGTTTGACATCTCTTAGGAGAGATTATGTGTGAATAACTTGATTGTTGTGGGAAAAGCTAGCATTGTTTAGACCATAGAGGTCTTCTTAGCCAAACTAAACAAATAGTTAATTATTAAGAGTCTAGGCAGCCCTTTAAAATGATTCTGAGCCCCCTGCTGAGGGGTTTCCAAAAAATGATAAACCCCAAGATTCAATATGGGAGACACTAGCATAATTATATGGTACTACTTGAATGCATCGTTAATATTCCAGTTTCTCAGCAATATCCCTAGCAGTTATTTTGAACCACCTTAGCTATTTTCTTAAGGGTTATTTCCTTACAGGTTAGTTGGATTTAGAAAACAAACTTGATTTGCACAAGGTGCATCCAATTCTGAAAAATCGTAACCATTTCCGAATATGGATTAGCTTATCCTAACTTGCATATAATAGCTCTTGAACCCTCTCCATTTGCGCAAAAGCCCTAACAACTTCAATTTAAGGGGATGTTTTTATTTATATTCTTGGTTGCTGCAGCGGTCTTGGGCTAGTTGTTACATATGGTATTGGCTTGTTAAACGTATTTAGAACGAGGTCACACGTTCCAACCATATCCTGGCCACCGTATTGGATAATTGTAGAGTTAGAACAAAGCTTTATCGATCCGCTGGTCCCGTGACTAAATTGGCTATTCAGCTACCCTTCGAAAACATTTTCCGTTATTGGAACTTAAAGACCACTGCGGCTTTAAGCAGGCTTACTAGCTCCTATTTCCTGGCATGTCTTCAAGGATAAGGGGCTAAATGAAGAGCCAAAACCACAGGACCTGCTGGGGTAGGAGGTTAAATCGACCCAAAAAATATAAAAGCACTGGAGGTCAGTTCGGTTCCATAAACCATGGCTCTGGTTGTGATCCTCTGCGTGTTCCTGTAATTAAAGAACTTGTTTCGGTTGCATTTTTTGGAAGGTCATATCGCCAGATTTCATTGGTACTAATTTTCATTTCAGTCCCAGGTTTAGTTGTTCTCCTGCAGACGAATCAAGAATGGCTCACACTTGTTTTTTCCTGAGGATCGCTGATACCATCATCTACTTTTATCATTCTGAAATTACTTCAGTCTACCAGAATCTGACCACCAATCGTTACCATTTCAGGACTTATGGAGTTAGGGACAGCTCCTGATCTACTATTATTCGGATCATGCCTGTCAAAGACAGTTATCCTCTCTTCCTAGCCTCGAGGGATGCCATATTTCGATTCTGGTCGCTAGTTTCCTTGAAGCCCAATACCCTAATGCCCAGGCTATTGGTGCCAAAGAGATATTATAGTGTCCAACAGTTCTCATAACCTTTGTGAGTCTTCGCTGTCTCTATTGTGGACAATTGCCTGTATAGGTCTAGCTGAAACAGTTGCAGCCTATGGATAGCAGGAAAACTATGGTTGGTCCTTTGTTTTCTGTTTAGTTATAGCCCCGGCTATTTTAATATCCTTCTGATATTATTGCCTAGTGTAGTTGTTGAAACCTGAGTAAATACATTTCTTCCGCACTTTTCGCTTATCAACCATTTGTTGCGAGATTCTATAGTGACCCCTCCTCCAGTCCGTATAATCATCCTTGGTGTGGTGTACCACTTTTATTGCTTCTGGATTGGCCTTAGTTGCCTTCCATTGTGAGCTGTTGGTTTTTTTGTTTCAGGCTGGTGTATCCTTGGTTGGTATTGGCTCCTTTATTGGTGTCATCGCATTTTCACTTCTATGATTTACTAAAAGCCTGTTCTCTTCTGTATAATTTCCGCAGTTCCAGAAATTACTCCTCTTCTCTGCTGATTATCTTTATAGTTTCCATTTATTCTTCATCAGAGGTGAATTTCAGATAAGATAACCCTGGCAGTATATCTCCCACAACTTTTCTTTCCACTCGTACCCTCCAACTGATACCTATGAGTCCAACATTGATATAGAGATTTTCAAGAGCAGAAGATAAGTCTCCATTTTTCCTCCATGTACTACTTTGGAAATTTCTCTAGGGCTCGTTGTTCCTCCTCAATGCTCATGTATTGCTTTCTGGGTTTGGGCCAAAAACGATCCCATGCGGAATAGTACTGATCTAGTGTATATTCACATATTCCTCAAATCACCTAAAGGTATTTTTTCAAGAAAGGTGCCCCTCTCTTCCACTTGTTTTGCCTAAAGCAAAAACTATATGACGTCAATGATTTTCCCACTATGTAGGGTTGCGATCAATATGGTGTTCACCGGCAACGAACCAATTTTGCACATCTTGGTTAACATGTCCTTCAAACAAGTAGGGTGGTTCCATTATTAGCTTCGCTGGTCGGGAGAGTCCACTGATATGTTCCAACAAAGCCACATATAACCTGTCCTTGGGAACATTGTCCCAGGGAATAGATTGTAACGGGGGAGTGTGTTTCGGCCTCCCACCCTTGCTCCCCCGTCTATCCTCTCTCTCCCTATCTGACCCATCATCATCACCTAAATTATATGGCATCACCAAGGTTACCTGGTTGTGCGGGAGATGGTAGGTTATTTTCTCCCCTGTCAACTCCATTTCCCTTATCCCATATCAAAGTTGATGCTACCTCTTTTGTTGGAACTATCCCTATAGTTGGTTCCATAGGTTGTTGGCCTCGGTGGGGATCCTTCAATCACTATGACTTGGCCCATACTGTGTTGACACTACCGAGGCTTTATTACCTAGTTGTCCTTCAAGAGAGTCCACTCATTCTTTCATTCCTGGGCTTGCCTGGCGTTGTAGTTCAGCTGCAATATCTTTTTTCCCTTTCATTGTTTGGTCCATTCCTGTTGCTGCTAATGTAATTCTAGATGCAGGTCTATTAGGCCCTTTTCAGGAATTCGAGCACTGGTTTCTATACATAGGGCCATTCCTCTTGTTGACCCTGTTGGCATTGGAATTGTTCCTGAACTCGACCACGTACCTGTTACTGTTCCATTTCAGTATCACCACTCAGTCATTCTGGTCATAGGCGGCCTTTTCCTGTATTTCATGGTTTTTGATACCAGGACCTCTAGCCATGCGGCTTGGCAATCATTGTGGCGTTGTGAATTCTGGCCCTCCATCTTGTAGTAATTTTGAGATAGTTATAGGATTTTCAAGGCAACTTTCTTTCAAGGATCAGTTCCGCTGGCGTAATGCATACAAAATATATTGCTGCAAGTTATCTTGTGTGCGGTGAGGCTTTGTATCTTACTCTGCATGTTTCTGAACTCGGGAAGGTCGACAACGCAAATGAGAAATTGTAGAGCCAGTATAGATATTAGACCTGATTAAGGATGCCGAAGGCCTAGAATCTATTTCATCCTCTTCGATAATTTAGTCATATCCTAAAGGACTTGGTATAGGAGAATCATTGTCTCTCATAGCCTTCTCAGCCCATGTAGAGAGCAAGATTTTTGTCCAAAAATTGGTTTTGTGAACCACCAGCCTTCCTCTGTTTTAAAAAAAGGAATTTCCACAAAGACAGGAACATGTATCGTTTCAAAAAAGGGTATTGAAGACCTTCTTTTGTAGATCACAAAAGCAGACGGACGTTGTATATGTTGCTTTTAGATATTTTCGCACTATTTTGGCTGGATACAAGGATGATGTGGAACTGCTATTGTGCAGAGGTCGAGGAGGTACTCTTCGCCTCAGATAGGAAATATATTGTTCAAGTTGCAAGGTCGACGGTTCCCACAATGTGTGCAAAGAAGAAAACTTGCAGGGTTGTAGCATTCTCTGTGCATTGGAATGTTGATTTGCTTTGGTAACAGGAGAGCTACAATATAGTGTTACGCACTAGCCAATTCACTACTATTGAATTGCCTAGGCTGTCCTTGTATCAACAGGGTCACAAAACTGGCAGGAAATCTCACTTGTGGATAAAAGGACTTTTAAAGCTTTCGCGAATGCTTTGAGACTTGATAACTGAATATATGATTAAGGTCTCTTTTCCGTTGCTTTGTGATCCCTTAACTTATAGGAGACGGCTACCTATTTTAACAAATTTTACACTCCTATGTCAGCCATGTATATGAAGTATCCTTAGAGACCTAGGCCAAGGGTATAGGCAGTGGAAACACAGGTTGACCCCGAAGATAGATACCTTGCTTGGTCCAATGATCCCACGAATTGTCTATTATCCAGAGTGTATCCGGCACTGCCGCAGTAGATACCCTACGATCCATTTGAACAAGGAACTAAGTTCAAGATGATGCAGCCCATTTGCCAACTGTATCATGTAATACCAGTTGATGAGTCCGGCTGGCTGTCTTTCTTCGAATTATGTACTCTGGTGCATAAATATACGCATTATTCATTCTTCTTAGTCCTCATGGTCTAGAGTCTTCATCTTTCACCAGGGCTGAGCAGCTCTGCTATTGACACTGCTTCTTGCCAGCATGGGTTATAGCAATATAGTAACCTCCCGTCTCTATATACTATCACATCATATAATTTGTACCCTTTTTGCATATGGGTTACTCAACCACAGTTAATCCTACTACTTCCCGTATCTTTACAGCTTGGTATCAGAGTCAACACTTGGATAACACTGGTGAACTCTAGTGGTCCAGTAATGGATTTACCTTTCTCTGGTGAAACAGTAAATGGAACACCCTGGCAGAATCACTAATTCTTGCATCCAATACTGCTGCTCCTTCTCCTGAGAAAAGATTACAATAGATGTTTAAGAAATACTGGGGCTACTTAACAACGTGAGGTTTTGGCCATGAGCTTGACAGTTCATTGGCCAAATGATTCTATTACCAAATCATCACCCAACTTAACAGTTCCTGTAGTTGGTTGAAACTTTATAAGAACATTTACCACACTTGCCAGGTATGAGTTTGCGCAAAATCAATTAGCCAGGGGAGGCTGTGTCAAGACTTTTGCACAGAGACGAGGGATGTGGATGTACCCACCAGGTCAGATATTTCTTTTTTGCCAATCTTTGCTCACCTAAGCTGTTTCAATTTCCTCTTCTTTTGGTTGTTGCCCAGGGGTTTATTGCACTTATTCTGAGTATGTTATGCAGCGCGCACACTGTTGTACTACCTTTTGCAGAAGGTACATTCCTTGCATCTGGCCACAGATCTGCATGGAGGTTCACTTTCTTTCGCATTGATATCAGCACCTCCATAACCATTGTCTTCTTCAGGGCAAACAGAGGGTCTTATGTCGAACTACCTAAGGTAGACATGATGGTAGGTCAGATCAACCTTGGTTTGAAGGCTATCCACAATGTTACTCCTTGAATTGGGAAAGAAGAGGAGAATAATTGCTAGTTTGGCTTTAGTTGACTCAAATACTGCTTGGAATACAAATGGTAGAGCATATCGGTGATCACCAGAGGAGCCGGAGTAACAGCATTGCTCTGGATTCCCCAAGGTATCGTACTGCTGATATTGTCTGCAATAAATGCGGATATATCGGACTCGGTATCTAGGACAGTTATAGTTGTTCAAAGAAGCAGGTGGTGTTTCCTTTAGCTAACCTTTCTTGCAACGTTATCCAAATGGCGTGGGTTTATTTTTTGTGTCCAACAAAATAAGTCATTGAGGATCAATCCTTTTTAGGTAGTAGTAGGAGTCAATTGGTAGCGATCGCGATAGTCTTCTATACTCTCAGAGTTATTATTTCCAGCTTAATCATCTTCTCCCTCACGCACTGTTTCCTTTTCGTTACAATATCACCCTAGTCTTGTAAAGTGGGGATATATTCTGCAATATCATGCCAGGTCTGTGGGTACTCAGGGCCAGCGAGCTTGGTGATAGAGCCCAATTTCTAACTTGGTGTCTAAGTAGGTTTAGAGTTCTTGTCATAAGATATGGGGATTGGTTCAGGGGCTTCACGTGGAGGAGGAGAAGAAAAGGTTGTTATTGTCCTGGAAATTTTGGCAATGTATAGGTAAAGACATTTAGGTTGCTAAGTACATCTACTTTGATGTGCAGTTGCAAGGGGCCAGGGTTAGAAAAATGGTATTTCTGTCAGAGCACGGTTTTTAGGAAGCTGAAAACTAGGGAGGTCGCCAGGAGGACCAAGACTTTGTAGTATAGATTTGGCCAGAATGTTTGTGAAGACCTTTTCGTTTTGCCTAATGTTCATATAGAACGAAAATGTTTTGATGTTACATGAAACTGCTTTTGCTAAGGGATATTATTGGTTTGGTTTAGGAAGGAATTACTTTGGTACTTAACCAATGATACTATGTAATTGTTGGTGGAATCGCAATCAATGTACAGGGCTCATAACCTGGTTGAAATATTTGTCGTGACACAATCTTATACCATTTGTATTACAATACAATCCACTATCAATTCTATACTTTATCCAAGCTCTCATGAGTAGTAGTGCAGTATCAATGTAGATTGGTAGTAGTTCTTGTGTTTAATTAACTAAATAAAGTAGGCAGCAACAAGGTATTTATGCAAGTGTGTATCCTTCATGTACTCAGTAACAATATAGGTAAAACATTGTAAGAAATATAAGTTCTAACATATTTCACTGTGAAAAACTAGCAAGGAAATCCCAATAATATATGTGCAATCTTGGTAGGTCTCTATATGAAATAAAGTGAAAGATCACACCTGATAGATGACTGGTAAAAGGTCCCTATACATGGAAAGTTAACTCAGAAATCCCGCATACAAAATAAGAAATATTCATATTAATCTTCGATCATTAACATGAAATATAACTGCAAATATGATATACTCTAGCTGCCGTAATGACCATATTTTTCCTTAGTATATTAGAAATAACCTAGCCAAGAGACAAACAATAATACTGTATGTAATTTACATCTGAAACCAATTGCAGAATTTCTACAGTTGCCAATTATATTGCTATGTGTAACTTAGTACTAGGGATACGGGAAAAATGTTTATATTGTCTATTTGTAGATAATCAAAAAAACTACAACAAAATCCATCAGTACTTGTATATTATATATACATTGGATATCTAGCAGCCCCCTCAGCGATGATCACGCCCGAAGCCTGCTGGAACTGCTTTACTTCAATGCTTGAACACACATACCACTTGTACAATATCCTCACTTCTATACCTTCCACTATAATCCTGGTCAAAATTTTGACCTGCATATTCTTGTTTTTATGGAACACCATCAGTGTGCAAGTATGTGGCTTCCGCTTTAGGCTCAGCTAAGGTTACGGTTAAAGAAGGAATAGAGGAGCGGCTATTGTGGATGCATGTACCCCCTGTGTCCCTAGAGGACCCATCATGCTAGCCTTTTCTGAGAGTCGCAAGAGAGTTTTCCACGGGAGTAGGATCAAGTTGTTTGATATGATAACCTCTACTGAGCGGCGGTGTTTGGTTCCTAGACATCCAAATTATTCCGCAGTGCTGGATCAATCAAGGGAAAGTAACAATTGAGAGATTACCTGCCATGGTGCTCCCTCCCTTTTGCAAGACTTTCACTTTTTATCTCTTCTTCTTCAGCTTGAGATACCTGAGTTTCAGTACATAAAAATCTTTCAGTTGCATGCACTGCAAGATAAAAATCTACTTGCCTATCATACAGAGGTAATCCCTTGTGTCTATACTTGGCTGCCTTCTCATAAAACTATTCAATATACATTATTATTAGCTTTCAAATACTGATTTTATTGAACTCTGAAAGATAATGGAGTGTAACTTGGACTGCTCAAACCTACCTGTATATATGTCTTCCATACCTCCCCTGAGTCAGTTGGAATTCACATTACTATAACCCACCCAAAGCCACAGGATTGTCTAATGACATGAACAAGCAGAAATTCTCGCTTTAACTATTGGTTTGTTAGATATTATATATATTCAAAACAGTGAAGCTACTGTTAATTATTAAAATTAGTGAGGAACTTTACCATAAGGTCCTTACATTTGGCCTAGGTGATTGTAATTGATTTTTTCAAAGTATCCAGACTACCTCATTAATTCTGCCAACACAAGATCCCATGTGGACTCACGTAAACCGTTTTCACTTCTGTCGCCATTATCAACTAGGGTGAGAAGCCCTGTGAAAAGAAATCTTTGTGTGTCTTTGCACCACAAACTGTTCCCTATAATTAGTTCACCGCGTTTATAATTCTTGTATTAGATATTCGCTTGCCTTGTGGAACAATGGTCCTTTGAGATTGACACCATGAGGTTCTATTGTTTTAATATGCAGTTTTTAAATTCCATCTGTAGTAAAAATATTAGTGTAACTGTTGTCTTAGTAGAGAGATTTATATTGTGATTGCCCATACGAACACCGTTATTTGCCAAATATGCGCGATTTTTATTTTAGAATATACGCCATGTATAACCTCTATGGTGACGCACCGAATAGGGCCGTTGTTTATCATCGTTGTACAATCCACAACAAAACATATGGTGGATAGGCATATCAATTCAGTTGCGTAAAATGGTGGTAAACACAGTTGTGAACAGCTTTGAAATATAATAGGGCAAGGTTAACTCACCTTAGAGATCACGAATGGAATGTAGGACTAAAGTTACAATCCCTTAACCTTACACAAGAGACTAAATACTACTCAGACAATAGAATAGTGATGTAGCTCATTTTGGACAACTATATGGTACATGACTGTAACGGCTGGTGGCCCATATGACAGGTTCCAAAGTCTGAAATTTGATGAAAGGAAAGTAAAAACGAGGGCAGGGCGGTTGTCAGGTAACACAGTATAGGGCGTATTGGTCCGGAGCCGATATCTCATCTGTGATATATAGAGGGGTATAGGAGGTGGCCTACACAAGCAGGTTGCTAGCTTTGATACCTGATAGTACTTGCGGGGTAATCAAGGTACCTAACATCCTTAGGAGGTGCCGGAGTCCTTCGGAGGAGGTATTTAGAATGCGGGTACCAACCAAAGGTTGTGATATTAAACCTCTACTGTTACACCAACTAGAACCACTAAGCCTTACCATTACTGAGAGAAGTTACATAAGAAATAAGGTGCATTCTGGTTCACCACATCTGAGGTGTTTAAAGAAAGATGGGCTATAGGGACTGTCCATTTAACCAACACAGTAGGGCCACTCGTCAGAGGAACCATCTAGCTAGAAGAAAAGGTTATAAAGGAACCAGGAGACCAGGATGTCTGCCATGCATGGAAAGAGACGAAAGGTAGCTCAGGGCTAGTGAGTCTCAAGAGAGAAAATAACTTCAATGTCCACTTGACAGTTTGCTAGGTACTGGTTGACCATCATGTTGAAATTTCTTATTTGTTTTTATATGAATATTTCCTAGAACATATCGCATATTCCTTACTGGGTTAGAGTTTCGGCAATACCTATTACACCGCATACATTACTACAGCTAGGGCATACTGTGCGTTTATTACTGTTATATTTCATTATTACGATAAGGATTCTTATGTATATTTCTTTATTTGGTATTCGGGTTATTTCGCTTGCTTATCACATATTTTAATAGTTATTGTTCCGTCCTTTATATCTTATCATCCACAACCAAACCCCTGACACCACTTTAGTTTTATACAAACTTTTGGGATTTTCTTGGCAGGTTTTCAGGGTCAAATACGTTCGGACTTATGTTTTTCCTACTGACATTACAGTAAAACACGTTCGTACTTATATTTTTCACTTTTATATTCTTTTAAATAACGGGAGGGCGCAGTCTTGTATATATAGGGGCTACCGCCCACTATTCTCGCTTAGAAGAATAAGGAACAGAATACCTACCAATGTACCTTCACAAATTTACCTCTCCTCACAAAGGCGTGCCCGGAATACTCGCTTAGTATTGAATTAGTATTTTTCTGAAAGATATAAGATCGTGGCCATACACATTTGAACAGGTTATGAGCCCGGGCCCTCTATATCTTTAGGATATACATTTACACCCTCTAAGAGACCACGAAACCTCACCGTCATCGTAGCGAAACCCGTCCTGCTATGGAAACACATTTCCCACCAGAATAATACCCCGAAGTATTTTCTCGGCAAAGTTTCTTTCTCGGCACGAAACATCACCAGACGAAATGCTCCTTCTTGACGAACCAAACATTCTCGGCCTTGGCATTACATCAGTCTTGGCAAAACACTCTCTGCGTTAATTAATACTTAACCGAGCTCTTTTCACCGTTCCCTTCCGTTCTCCTTCTTTTACCTCTCTTTGTGCGCGCAAGCGTTACTTACCACTCCTCCACACACTTTATCAACTACCTGGAAGTTAACACATCTGAGGGCGGACACTCTCAAGAAATCCTGGACAGGTGAATGTGTTACTTCCAGGCTTGACAAAAGTTGTGTGGATTTAAAGGGGGTATGTGACCATAGAGAACAATTCGAAGAACACAACTTGTGTAATAAAAATCCACCAGGGCCTCAGCCTCAACCACCGTCCCTGAACCTGCCTCAGACAATCCCCCGCAACCCCCCTGCCCATTTAACAAAGCGCACGAACACACGGCAATAACTCTAAACGCGGCTACACACCCAGTTACAAACTCAGCTCCATCCCTAGGCTAACTGGGCCAGAGAACTACCGCACATGGTGTGACATCTCCGAATACGTCCTCGCACTGTTCAACTGCGGGGATATTGTGCAAGGAACGGAAATCATCCCCGATGAAATAGGCGATCAAGACGGTGATCTGACGAATGTTGACCCTATAGATGAATTTTGTGATCGTTACCAGTGGGCATCGGCCGACTTCCTAGAGACAATTGATCCAAATTGGCTCATCCTCCGGGCAACCCATAAAACACCGTAGGTTATCTGGATGGCGTTCCATGATAAATGCGATAGAGAAAACACCTTCTCCTTCTTCAATCAACTCAACGCTATTCTCGATACCATAGACGAGTCGTCTGAGCCAATCGCTGATCACAACAGCAAGTTCAACACCCTCTGGAATCGCATGCACCACAGTTGCACCTCTGCAACTGAAAATGACCATTATGCACAACCTTTTGCATTTAAGACTGTATTCGAGTCATCGGAAGCAAATGCTGCTGTCCTTCTCCGGTCGCTTCCTTAGTCGATGAACAACATTGTCGACAACCTCCAAACCAAGGAGGACCTTATCTACAACCATGTCTATAACAGGTTGTCGGACCTTAAAACTGCAGTTAACACTGAAGAAGACAAGGAGTATAAAACAGCCGCTGTCCTAGGAAAAGGGAACGAACCACCCCAATGAAGGGGAAACAGCACATCGGTCACATGGAAGGAATGCTCACACTGCAAAAAGCATTACCCCTCTGCACGCAATGAAGGGCATAGTTGGAAAGAGTGTCAGACTCTCAAGACCGATAACCAGAAGAGGAAGGAAGGACGGCGATTGACACCACCAAGATCAGTAAGAAAGAGACATTCAAACCAGTCAATATATCCTCAACCCGTACCACTACGCGAAAGACCCCTCACCCACCCTATTGGGTAATCGATATAGGAGCAAGCTCACATATGACAAGCAACCTAGACCTTCTTATAAACTTTGACCTAGAAAAAGGAACTGTCAAGTTAGGCGAGGACTCTGTAATAGAGTCATGCGGCCGTGTAACAGTTAAGCTCATGGCCAAAACGTCTAATTGCCATGTGTCTCCGGTTTTTCTTCAACGTGTTCTCAGGGTTCCTAAGTTGGGTCAATAGAATTTGTTATCGTGGCGCGGTATCGATTCTTTGGGAAAAGGGTATTCTTTACACAGTTCAGGGCAGGACATGTATGTCATGGGAGAGAATAAAGAGGTTTTATGGGGCAAGCTTGACGGACAAGATTATGTCGTGCAGGAAAGAAAGGAACAGGCATACAAGATGACCTATCAGCAGTGGCGTGAAGCCTTGGGCCATCACTCACCAACCTACCTTTGCTCCGACAAATAGTCCGACACACCCCATATCCTAAGGTTCCTATAGGTTTCCAATGCGAAACTTGGATAACCTCAAAGTCGTCCAAACCAGACCCAGAACCCACACAGCACCTTGGCCAAAGCCCCTCGGAGTTAATTCCCTGCGACTTAAGCGGAAAATTATCCACACCATCCTTTGGTAATTCTTTGTACTATATCACCTTCACTGATGACTGCAAAAGATACACCTGGATATACTCCATCAAGGTAAAATCCGATACGGTAAAAATCTTCAAACAGTTCATTCAGCAGCGATAAACCCAAGATAACGCCATAATCAAACGATTCAGAACTGATAACGGTGGTGAATACATAAACCATCAAATGCTAAACCTGTTTCAGGCGCATGGAATACTTCATGACAAAACTCCACCATACTTACATGAATCAAATGCCGTTGCGGAACGGTATAACAGGACCATAATAACTGCCACTAGGTGCATGTTAAAAGGCTTAACTCTATGACTTTGGGTAGAAGCAATCACAACTGCCTTATACCTCAGAAACCGTCTTCCCAACCAATCGATAGGAGGTGTAACGCGCTATAAATCTCTCTACAACCAAAAGTCTTTTGTCAACCACCTGCGCCCATA
This sequence comes from Tuber calosporum, assembly GCA_003316355.1. NCBI lineage: Eukaryota > Fungi > Ascomycota > Pezizomycetes > Pezizales > Tuberaceae > Tuber > Tuber calosporum. The sequence goes on from QFET01001405.1 coordinate 45,579, forward strand.
TGGGACCATATGCTTCGTCCACATCCCTGAGGAGACCAGAAAACCAGGAACGAAGTTCCAGCCCTGGGTCATCGAACACTATCTTGTTGGATATACATCCTCTGACAAGATATACCAGATATACATCCCTTCGTAACATAAGATATCCAAAACACGACAGATACACAGGACCACTAAAACGATTGAACAAGCGGAAGTGCCAAGTACAATGCCTGCTCCGGAATCTGAATTTGCGACTGTGCATCCTCCCTCCTGTCCAATAGACCCGCAATCGTACCGTGAGACTTTGGAAATGGACCCGAGTACGACACCTACCCAGTACACAACAACGATTGAAATCCATCCTCCTCCATTACCTCCACATCCAGAGAACTACGAGCGACCTAACACACCGTCACCTACTCTGGAACCTGCTCCCTTGGAACAACAACTTCAAGAACATGAGGCCCTACCAGACGAGCAACCGGAAACATGGACAAGCTCTAGACGAATCTCACGCGCACTGGTACGCTTTGGCAGAAATGCTACTCATCTACCGTATAAGGATCCCACCACGTTTCACCAAGCGATTAACCGTATGCTTAAGGAACTGTTGACCATGGCGATGGATGACGAGATTAATGCACTAAAAAAGAATGAAACCTTCGATGTTGTTGAGAGACCGATGGGAAGAAAGGTAATCGATACAAAGTGGGTTTACAAGACTAAACATTATGCTGATGGGACTTTCGAAAAATTTCGCGCAAGAGCCGTTGTCAAAGGGTTTTCACAATTTCCCGGTTTAGACTTCGAAGAAACATTCGCCCCTGTCATCTGGAATGAATATCTCCGCTTCCTCCACGCGATATGCGCCAAAAACAAATGGCGACCGTGACAGTTTGATGTCAAACCTGCTTTCCTCTACTGGGAACTCAAAGAAGAAGTTTACCTACGACCGTTACCTGGGTACCGTGACGGAGAAAAAGTATGGAAACTTAACCAATGTCTTTATGGACTTAAGCAATCTGCGAATAAATGGTATGCGCTCTTCGTAAAATTCTTAACCTCCCAACGATTTACGATATCAGCCCTCGACCCATGCATATTCGTCCATGCTAAACACCACATCTACGTATCGGTTTACGTCGACGACATTGCCATACACGCAGCCGACTTCCCACCCGCCACATATCTGATAAAAGACCTGAAAAAGGCATTCGAGATCACTTACCTAGGGGAAGCTAACTTCCTACTTGGCTTGCACATAACGTATACACCAGATGGCATACATCTTACCCAACAAAAATACATCAAGACAGTCCTCCAACGATATGGCATGGAAAACTCAAGTTCCGTTTCTATCCCTCTACCAAAAGGCATTCAACTTATGAAAGGGACCGAAGACAAACGGAAACAAGACCTCTGCATTTACCAATTGGTTATAGGATCAGTTATGTACCTCACCTCTGGCACAAGACCTGACCTCTCGTATACCATTTCATTTCTTTCTCAATTTACTTCTTGCCCCTCTGAAGCACACTTAAAGACCACTAACAGGTCCTTCGTTACCTTGCAGGAACGGAAAATATAGGATTGTTCTACCCGTACCCATCCAACGCAACTCCCGCTATCGATGTCTATGCTGATGCAGACTTTGCCACTTGCCTTGATACCCGCCGCTCCTTCTCAGGATACATTGTAATCCTAAATGGTTCATGTATCTCCTGGCGATCCAAGAAACAGGCATCCGTCGCTACATCTACTACCGAACCGGAATACGTTGCTATGTTATTGGCTACATGACAAATCCAATGGTTCCAAAAAAGCCTCCCCAATATTCAACTAAGTTTACCGAACGCTTTGCATACAGATAATACCAGGGCTAATTTTCTTGTGACAAACAATCAAATCAATGAACGTACCAAACACATCTATGTTCTCTTTCACAAAATACGAGAAGAACTCGACCACGGTTCCTTCACTTTATAAAGGGTTGAGTCGTCTGACAGCCTTGCCGACATCTGCACCAAAATCTTAGCGAAACCGGCACATACACGGTTGATGGGACTCTTGGGTTGTAGATAATGTGGGGAAGTGTTGAAATTTCTTGTTCGTTTTTATATGAATATTTCCTTGAACATATCGCATATTCTCTTACTTATTTAGTGTTTCGGCAATACCTATTACACCACATACATTACAACAGCTAGGACATTCTGTGCGTTTATTTCTGTTATATTTCATTATTACGATAAGGATTCTTATGTATATTTCTTTATCTAGTATTCGGGTTATTTCGCTTGCTTATCACATATTTTAACGGTTATTGTTCCTTCCTTTATATCTTATAATCCATAATGAAACCCCTCACACCACTTTAGTTTTATACAAACTTTAGGGATTTTCTTGGCAGGTTTTCAGGGTCAAATATGTTCGAACTTATGTTTTTCCTACTGACGTTACGGTAAAACACCTTCGTACTTATATTTTTCACTTTTATATTCTTTTAGATAACAGGATGGCGCACTCTTGTATATATAGGGGCTACCGCCCAGTTATCTCGCTTAGAAGAATAAGGAACAGACTACATACCAATATACCTTCACAAATCTACCTCTCATCACCAAGTCGTGCCTGCAATACTCCCTTAGTATTGCATTAGTATATTCCGCAAGATATAAGATCGTGCCCATACACATATGAACACATCAGAATGGTTTTTCTCACATGCCGATATTAGAATCATGCCTTGTAGAAAACCAGTCTGATTAGTGAACTCTTCTTGTCCTATGTATTGTCTGGGTACAGCTGGTAATTCTATAGGATTCAGTCATTCATAGCCTTCAGTGAAATTGGGTGTTCAAGAACGATAACTGTAAGTATCACTCTCTTTAACTTTTATAATGGTAGTTAAATATCTGTGAACAGCAATATCCTCTCATAACCAACTATCCTCATGAGAAGACCAGAATTGATAACAGCTCTGGCTTAAACATATTAAATTTTATTACTTTGATTTAATTATCTTTATCTTTACCTTACATAAATTTTATTTGAAGTCTTAAACTTGGTATCACAGGTGGGATCAATATTCCTTTAAGGGGCCCAGTTACAAGATATCCTTACCTTCGGCTATCAATCATCTTGAGACAATTGTACTCCGCCAGTCCCCTTTCGCATGGTTTACAAGAAGTGGTAACCTTTTCAACAGGTAGTTTAGGGGATAAAGTACTATGTATACAGGATGTGTTTCGTGTTCTGAACGAACTGCTGAACCTCCCACTCGAGGTCCCCTCTAGGACTAACATATCAGCTAGACTAACCGGACTTGGGTTGCGAATCAGGCACCAAGTTGCTTATGGTAGCACCAATTTATTCCGCTGGGCAATGTCGAATGATTATCGTCGCAAATAATAGGACACAGTTCTGTATACAATATCTGCGGCGAAGACCCTGATAATCCTGTAGCTTAAGGCTCGAACAATAGAAGTCGCTGATACACTGCCCAGTCTAGTATTTGCCCGTCCGTCAATAAAGATATTTTTGCAAGGGGTTGCTACTGCAGCGAACCGAATTGTTAGAGTACCTGTTGTAACCGTGTATGTGTTGTGGCCATCAGTCCTACTGGATGCTGTCCACCGGCTATACTAGGAGACCTCTCTGGCTATTCGACGCAGGTCCAAGGAAGGGATTTGGTTTAGAACCTGGAGAGTGACAGCTGCTTGAAAATAAATGAGGCCAGATACTCCCTCGGGGCACATGAGCGCTAAAAAAAAACAGGCTACTCTGGAATCTAGTTAGACTATGTGAATGCCCCAAAATCATGCCGCCACTTTCAAAATACTGATCAGAACAAGAGGATAAGGAGAGGCATTACAGAAGAAAAGGTATTGGACATATCACCGAAACAGGTCACACAGAAGGTGATCTACAAAGTTGGAAAGGACACTACACAACAGATATGGGAAACAAGCATTCATGCGCCTAGCCTGCCTAGGAAACTATTGACAAGTTTCAAACAGGACAGCCTAATTTAAACAGTAGAAGGACTCTGAACAGTGTTACCAAGTAGAGTAGTAGAACAATGGAGAAAGAGGAGCTTTGCACGTAGCATAAGAGGTCAGGACAAGAAAATCTTCTAGGCCAAATGAAGTTTAACCCTCGATTTGTATTCCCAAAATGAGGATGAATGTTGAACTAGCAAAAGAGATATAGGTAACCCTTGAACACTACAATGCAGGATATAAATTTTGAATTAAGTATGGAGCTTCCCTCTATCATCCAGCAATGTAGAACAGATCCCACTGATATCCTTAGTATTACAAAAAATACTTCCTTCTTTGCCTGCTACCCTTTATGCACAATCTCTGTCTAAGAACCAACCTTATAAGTCTAGGGCAATTTGCTTGCACTAAAAATCGATTACCATTAACAGGCTATGATACCCTACATTGCAAAAAATCCCTGATGCAGGCTACCGGAGACTGTCACAGTTAGGGATACTTTGAAACAATTGATGTACAAAATCTAGGAGAATGGCTGCATACATGAAGTAGGCTGCATGGTCTCGTTGCACTGCCTTAACTACAAATCTGCGTTGATTAAAAGCCATGCTATATTGCTGAGAAAATGGTCAGCATGGCTACAGAGTGTTAGTAGATGGTAGAAAATACCTATCGCCAGTAAGTCATAGAAGTGCAAGTGCAACAGGGTCAGTTTGAGGCTTAACAAACGGCTCGGATGCAAGGACTGAGTATGGACTACCAAAGTGACATAATTATGCAGCAAAGTTCTATCCTAATAGGGGTCCGAGATATCAGTTGGTATAGTTCATTGGACCTCAGGCCTACCAGAGGCCTGTGAGGGCAATGGCGAGGTACAGTACCATAACCCTGAACAGTGACTGGGAAACCAGAGGTACTTAGGTTGAGGAAGGTACCTAGGTACTTAGTTGGGTAGGGTAACCACGTTCCCCAAGGTAACCCGGATGCACACTCTGATACGGCAATACTGCTAGGCTGGGTCACTTGGAGCTCCCGTATTTTTGGGTAACCTGGAAGCATAGTTTGGAAAGGTAAATTATAGGCACTCGGTAACCCTTCTGCGCATGCGTAACCCCTTGTAACATGGTAATGTGGACCTGTGTAAACAATAAAGGGGTTACCCAAGGGGCTCTAGCAACGCAAAAGGCATAAGACAGACTTCATGCCAGATTTGCACCATTATCGGGCCGTGTTATACCACCTTTGAAGTCAACGATAATATCGTTAACCATAAGTTACTGTACTATAACGTTACGCATAATAATAACACTTACTGGAGTTATCCTAAGCTCCAGGGGGAGGTTTTGGTACCTCCAATACGCACCTGTGGCTCCCCAATTCGACCCTTATAATCAGTTGGAATGTTTGCCATTTGTAAAAGTATTATCAAACTGGGAGATTGAAGGTGTTCGGGTAATACAATATAGGGCAGCGCTGTCGATTAGATCTAATTGTGTCGGCAGGGTAAATATATAGCTGGGCGACAGCTGACTGGGGCAAGTTACTAGTATTAACATCGAGCGGCACTCCTGGGGTACTTGAGGTACCCAATATCCCCATATAAGTGATGGCAGTCCCTCACAATAGCTGCCTTAGTGTTAGGGATGAACCGAAGTTTGGCTGGATAAACTCTACCGTAAAAGGCAAATTATACCCTAGAAGCTATACCAATAGTGAGAGACGTTATAACAGGACTCAGATAATATTATGCTTTTTCAGGGCTACAGTGGTTAACGAACTATAGGCCAAAGGTAGTACACATTTAAGCCAACATAGGAGTATCACTCTCCAGGCGAGCTAGGAAGTCATTATTGAATGCTGCGTATTGACCAAGTAGACAAAAATGACTATATTGGTTGCTTATACAAAGATGCAAGCAGGCTCCAGAGTTTTAAAATATAGAAGCAGTCCTCAGTCGACCTACCTGTAGGCCACTAGAATGGCGATAACAAAATGGGTAATTCTTGGTGGCAGACATAAGGGAGAAACATGGCAGACGGCCAGCCTGATGGGAGGACTCGACTGGTCCAAGTGAATCCCAGGTTTCGGAACTTAATTCAGACCGAATCAGCTAATAGGACGGTATGCAGAAGGGTGCTCAAAGCTCAAAATAGGGATGGGTGTCAATGGCTCTATAATTCCACATAAACAAGCGGGATTGGCACTCAACTCTGATAACCAACTATCCTCGCAAGTGGAACGTTATTAGAGTAATGCTCTGAACTAACGATATCAGGTTTTACCATTTGATTTAATTAGCTGCATCTTGACCTTCTGTGAACTTTACTAGGAGTCTTTGGTGCTGTAGCAACCTTAGCATCCATCTTCCTGCAGTGTGCCCCCCTTACAGTATATCCTTAACCTATACCTTAACTCTCTCGTGAGAATTATTGTTCCTCGTGACCCCTTTCATGACTTTTAGCACTACCGGCCTCCTACTCTGGAACAAGTAGCCTGGTGTGGAGAAGTATTAGGTGTGAAATGTCTCTTTTAGTTTGGCAACAAATTAATGTAACCTCTTCCCAGCCTCTTATGAACTATGATATTATCGCAGACTTGCGAGGCTTGAGGTGGAATCGCTTATTAGCTTGATTGAAGCGCAATCTGTAAAGGTGCCTGAAAAATATCAGATGATGATGGTCCACAATTCTAGGGGACTTATAACATCCATCACCCTCAATGCCGCCATGATGGTATCTGAGCTGCTCACTGAAGGGGTTACTTTACAAACTTTTACCTACGAAGTCTAGAAGCAAACATCCTGCATCAAGTAGGACGAAGATTGTCGGCAGGATAGTCCCAACTCGTGTGCTCTGTCGAAGACTAGGAAGTCCTTTTTTAAGACAACATGGTCAACCTGGCTACAGAACGTGTCAAGAAGGTACCAACAACCAACAGCCAGCAAGTCAGGACAGGGCAAGTGGGTTCAGAAGGTTGTACACAGTATTGACACCAAAAATGATATAAAAATGGATAAAAGCCCGCCCCTTGCTATGATCTTTAGTGGACTAATTAGCTTTGCACCTCATTTTGCAAACGTAATGGCGGATGTACACTGGCACCAACACCTAATGCCCCCCGCAAAGGAAGCTTTGGGTCTTGGATGAACTCCGGGTTCATTGCGGATTTCCCTGCTTGCTCCTGCAGGTGAAGCACGTCTAGCATGTAGTTATCCAAGCCCTTCTTACAAAGTGTGGATATCATCACGCCTGGCCAGATTAACGAAGAAGAACAGATCTGCAAAGCCTAAACCCTCAACAGTAGCTGCTACCATTCTGGCAGTTCCAACTACCCCCATGTTTATTTTACTGGCTGAGCGACCGTATGAGGTGGCAGAGGCAACGATGAGGCCAGCCACACTACAGCTCAACTAGACAGCACCACCGGCCTCGATAAAGCCAGCTGGTAGTGCTGGGAGCACAGGGCGTGCAGGAGCACCAGCCCAGTCAGCTATGGCTTCTATTTACCCTGCTTGTATCATCTATGGTGGACCTTTTGTCATGTTTTCCACCACGTGGATCCCTGTATGAAGGGCCCAGGCGAAGTGCTACAACATTCACCCGCAGGTCCGAAGTTGGAAAACACCAATAATCTGGTTCTATTGTTCGGAAGATCATACCCTTGTTGTAGCTTATCCCAGTGTCCAACAATTAGCCCTAAGGGACGTGGAAAAGGTTCTTACAGCAAGAGAACCTCCTGTCCCACCTTCTCTGATTCCAGGATTTTTTACCAACAAAGCTCGTAAATTTTGCTCCACAGATCACTTTACTGTATTTGATAAACCTTGGAGGGTCCGTGATGAAAACACTGGTGTAGGCGGTGGTAAGCATCCACCAAGGGGTGGGAATGTCGGCGAACAAGGACACCCATATGATTCCTCTCCCTCACTCCCTGGTCTGAGCTGATTCATGGGCCCAGCAACGTCGCACAGGAATGAGGCAATGAAGCAACAGTATAACTAGCGATGTCAAGCCTTGACAAACTACCTCCTCAAGACCAACACCAAATCCCACCCTTGGGAATTAAAACTGGAGAAGTTGTGGATTAAAGGGTTCAATGGGCACTGCCTTGACAAGTAGCGATACATCCCAGATACAGATATTAGATTTGACTGCCATCGATACGGCATGCAGCTGGATATGGAAAGTCATTCTTTTCATCGCATTCCTTGAAGGCGCCGAAAAGAAATGGTACAATAGCATCCAGGTCAACATAAGGCAGGATACCTCTCTTAGTTCGAGAGTTAGCTTGTACTAAAGCAAGGAGTTACAAACTTGGCCTGGTTTTCACATGCTCTAGAAGTGCAGTTTTGGCGGTCACTTAGTTGTGGCTTGCTGTCTTCGCGAGTTCAACTGTGAGGTTATGAAACCCGGAAAGGTGGATCAGTTTGTCGATGAACTCATTTGCTTAGGCAATGAGTTGTATTATGATAGGAATAGTCAGAAGGGCAAAGCTCGCATTGGTATGACTACAGATTTATGTCATTTCTGGGGGCTGAAAACTCCAGACCTGGAAGCATATATCAACTCCCTTAACCTTTTGTTTAACACCGGTCACAAGCTGAAGCATGCAGCTTCTTTAAACCATACAGTTGGCAAGGCAAAACATACCCCCTATGAGCTAAATAATAACAGGTCGTCTGGCACAAAAGGACTGAGCAAGAAGGGACGCAGTTCTGGGAAACGCAATTCTCTACCCATCCAAGCGATGGCTAACCCCTCCTAGGTTCAGAGTCTATCAGAGTATGTGGAAAAGCCTAGGAATATTCCAGTCACTCAGACAGACCAGTGCAGCTGCATAAAACAAGACGCTCTTTGTGGGCCTGAAAGTCACTTTTGGAGACTGTATACTACTCCCCTACCATTTGTAAAGTCTAAAAAAACCTGCTCGAAGGTGAACTGTTTACGAGGGTGGGCATGGTACTTCCACTGCGCTGCAACATCGACAGATTAAGTTTCCCCTTGTTGAGTAAAAGGAGACTGAGCCATGTGGATCAACTCCGATATTAGAGGTTGATACACATGGTACCGAATAATGTAAGCCCTCTTGACATAATATCTGAAATCCGAAAAGCTGACTACGACCCATCAGAATAAGCCCTTGAGTAAAAGGGTATAAGTGAAGGGAAATTGGACTAGGTGACAACATTCCTCCATGCAAGAGAACCGTAGCTGATTCAAAAGTGCAGGGCATGATTGGGACTCGATTTTCTTTTGTATTGGAATTTCCGTGGTTTATTTCTCATTCCCTTTGTTTATTGCTTTAGTTGGGGAAGACCGATAGTGATGATCAGGTTTTAGTTGATTTGTTTACAGTTGTACGTCAATCAAGCAGGTACTGATTAGGAATTGAAAGGTACTATAGACTTTTATGTAAGGAAGGGTTGGATACCTGAATTCTCACTCGCGTGATAGTAAACATCTAAAATAATATCTATTGTAAAGTTAGATATATTATGACCCTTAAGCAAACAAAACCTTTTGGCCAAGAAGACCCACTAACCGGCAGAGGCGATGTGGCCCCTTGTCTCAGACTAGGTCAATACACATGCAAGTCTACTTAGACAGCAATTTTCAAAAGCAACGGAGTAGTGAAGTAGTACTACTAATTTTACACAGTGGCGCTACACTTGATGTATTGAGTAGTTTATGGGTTAAGAAGGCACTGCCACCCTGTATATGTAGCTAGCTTTCCAACTCCAATGTCTCATACAAGTGGAAATCAAATCCCAGGTTCTGGTAATCATGAACCCATAAATAGTGGGAATTAAGATCGGCCCCAGGTGAATGAGGTAAGGTTTAGATTTCCAGATATTCCAGATACTAAAGTTAAAGGCAAACTCCCAATGTCATGGTCAAAAGACTACAATGACAATATAGATATTAATAAGAGTACTCTGAAGTGGCATTGAGAATACTGCAAGGCAAACTTCTTTGTCAATAAGCTACATGTGGAGTTTATTACAAGTGAAGAACTTCTAGCCCTGGATGGTGGTCAGGGAGTTTTTCGAGGTATGGCTAGCTATATGGGAGAGGTGGGTCAAGACCTGAGTATAAGTCTTCTCCCAGAGTACAAGGACTCAGGACATATGTTCAGTCAAGAAAACATATGTGCTATCAGTACTCATAGCGAGTTTGACCTACAGAGCAAACTTGAACCATGGACCAAGCCATTGTTTGAACAGTTGAAATTCTTCACTTCGTTTTATATGTATATTTCCACCGGTATTATTGTTTATATCTCTGTTTGGTTATTTCTATTTTACTCAGGAAAACTACGAACATTACTACAGCTAGAGCATGTCATATTTTCAGTTATATTTCATGATAATGATTGAGGATTAATGCGTACATTTCTTATTTTATGTGCGGGATTTCACGGGTAACTTGCCATGTATACTGACCTGTTACCGGTCATGTATGATGTGTTATCTTTCAGTTTATTTCCCGCACACCACTTCAGATTACGCATATTTTATTGGGATTTCTTTGGTAGTGTTTCAGGGTCAAACATGTTCACACTTATGTTTCTTACAATGTTTTCCCTATTTTGTTACTGAATACATGGAGGATACCCACCAGTATAAATAGCTGGTTGCCGCCTACTTTATTTAGTTAATTAAGGACAAGAACTACTACCAATCTACCTTCATACTACAATACTACTCCAACTAGCGTGCACATAGTATACTTTTAATACAGTGTGGTATTTTCGTATTCATTCTATAAGATTGTGCCAAATAAATAACTTTTATGAAGAACCCATATAACCATTGTCTCAGCGAAGGTTAGATCCCTGATATTACTATAGTTGTGAACCGGAGGAACAAAGGAAGATAATGACATCTACGTGGACGGCTGGTGCCTCTATCCTGTGGATGTCTAAGCCTTCTAATACACTTAGGTTCTGCATTGATTACCGAGGGCTCAACCATATTACTATAAAGAATCTGTATCCATTGACCTTGATGAATACACTTAAAGATAGGCTCAGAAGAGCCACTGGATACACCAAGCTTGATTTGAAGAATGGATACTATCATATCTGGATGGCACCGGGTGAAGAATGGAATACTGCCTTGAAGAGTCGGTATGCCCTATATTAATATTCAGTAATTCCCTTTGGCTAAGCAATATACCAGCCACCTTGCAGAGTATGATCAATAACTTAGAGTCTTTGGAGATATAGTTGATGCAGGAGTCATTGCATATAGGGATGACATCCTAATTTACTCAGGGAGAATAGAGGAACTCGTCTTGTTAGTACGTCAAGTGATGGAATGACTGCGAAAAGCGGTTTCTTTGTATTAGCATTAAGAAGTCCAGTTTCCATTAAAGTGAAGCTTAGCTCTTAGGCTATAAGTGATCTGAGTATGGCATATCTATGACGACGTGTAAGGTGGAGGAGATCATGCCTTTGAAGACTGCTCATAATGTTACTGATGTTCAATAGTTTATGGGCTTTGCAAATTTCTTGTATTGATTCATAAATCGTTTCAGCAAAGTCGGAAAAAGTATTGCCTGATTTGAGAAATGAAGGATGTAAGATGGGACAGGTCGACTGCCGCTGGGCGGTCATTAGGACATTTAAAGGAGCAGTTCCCTCCAGGCACCATTTTGATACATTGTGATTGCTCTCGTACAACTAAGTTGGAAACTGGGACTAGTGACTTTGAATTGGGACGACTGCTCTCCCCCCTCAGTGATGACCAAAGGTTGCATCCTGTATCCTATCATTGTAGCAACTTCTTCCCAGTAGAAGTAAACAATAAGGTTGACCAGTTGGAGATAACGGGGATAGTGGCCGCATTCAAAGAATGAGATCATCTGTTTCCCTCAATTGAAAACCTAGTAGTAGTCTATTCAGATCACACAAATTGCAAATATTTTAACCCTACAAAGGTCTTGAACTGTAGGCAACATCGCTGGGGGGAATTCCTGCACCTGGTTAAATTCAAGGTTATTTGGATTAAAGGTCGGCTGAATGAGGAGGAAGATGCGTTGTCCCGGTGAACGGACTACCGCCCAGCAGGGGGCATTAATCCAATATCTCAACTCATTTTTCGGTAAGGGCACTGGCATATCAAGCAAGAGCATGATCTACTGCAGTCCCATAGGGCCTGGACTGGCCAAGTGTTATGCCAGCCGTCTTGATTCCTAGCAGCTTTGCACACTGTAGTAGAATTAGAACAATATAACCTGGAGGTGTAAAAGGCAGTTGTGAAAAGAAAACAATTTGAATGTCAAGTTCTAGGTAGAGAAGGACTTTCTTACGGATAAGAACAGCTTGTGTTGCCATAATGATATGTCATAAAAGAAGACAATCAGCGTAGCAGAACAGGATTCCCGCGTCGCTATAAACTTTGGAATATACAATACCATGGGACGGTTTAAGGCCAAATTCTACAGGCCAATGATGGCGGAAAATATCACTCAGTATGTTAGGACTTGTGGGGTTTGCCAACATAGAAAAACCATGAGGCAAAAGAGGTTTTGCCTGGTCCATCCTATTGAGGTTCCGATAAGGCCATGGAAGTCAGTATTAATGAACTTCATTGTGCACTTGCCAGTTTCTGAGGGCTATATAAAGATAAGGGCCATCGTTGACAGGTTCTCCAATATGGGTTACTTTATCATTTTAGCTACAGAGGTGCCTATCAAAGAATTCGCTCTGATATTCCTCTAGGAACTATGGCCTTTGCAACGGCTTCCAGAGAAAATCATCCCGAACTGTGATACCCATTTCAGATGTAAGTTTTGGATGACTCTCATGGATTTACAAAAATCAAACTCAATGTCGCTACTGCTTTCAATCTGGAAACCCATGGGTAAAGTGAAAGGTTAAATCGGACACAAAAACAGTACCAAAGAAGTTATCGTTCCTATCAGCAAGGAAATTGGCCAGCATAGTGGCCGATGGCAGAACATGCGTGCAATACCACAGTTTCCAAGTGGTCAAATGTATCCGCCTTCAATCAGAACAACGGGTTTGTTCCCAGGACGAATTGGTCCATGCCGGTGTCTGAGCATCAAAGCATACACCCGAACAGCCAATGGATGGTCGAGCATTGGGAAGGCCAATGAGCGTGTATTCGTGAGACTTTGCAAAAGGGTCTGGAGTTGCAAAGGTAGTGGCATGACGAGATCTCTCTGTCATCTCTGGAGTATACCACCCTGCAAGATATGGTCCAATGTAGAGCAAAGAAGCCAGACTGTGTCATGTTAGGCAGAACCAATATTCGCACAAAGCAATCTATGGAAAAATCTAACTATAAAAAGTCCTGTCAGTTTGTAGTCCAGTGATAAATGGGAACATGGGCATATAAGCTGTAACTGCCTGAGTGATTAAATATCCCACCTGTTTTCTATAGCAGAATTATGGAACCATTTTTCCATGCCATAATTGCAAGACCGACGAAGGAGGTAGTGGTGCCAGATATTATTAACCTAGAACTCCGCTATGTAGCAGAAGCCGTAGTTGATAGCTACTGGTATGGAAGTTCAAAATCTAAGTTCACTCACCAATATGTATAATACTGAATCTTGTGGGAATGGTATAGTATAGAGGAAAACTTGGAGGAAATGTAAGAGATGTTGAAAGGAGCAACCTTAGAGCCATTATGGCGCTTTCCTAATCGTTATCGCACTAAGCCAAGGCAGCACTAAATATGAACAAGTTCCTATATCAGGTACTTGGTGGAAAAAGACTTGAAAACTAAAGAAACCAAGTATAAGGACACCCAGGTGGAAGAGGGAACTAGTGGAATGCTAGTGCATCTTACTTGGTATAGTGTGCTAGACCTCAGGCCCACCGAAGGCCCCATGAGGACAAGGGCGAGGAATGGTACTCTAGGCCTGAACATTGACCTGGCAACTTGAGACACTTCAGTTGAGGGAGGTACCATGGTACTCAGTGCAGTAGGGTAACCATGGCAGGGAGGGTAATGTGGATACACACTAAGGTAGGGTAACTCAGCTAGGCCGGGTACACCAGAGCTTCAGTCAGGTAGCGTAACAAAATAGCTCTAGACAGGAAGGGTAGGTCAGCTTGGTAGGGTAAGCCGGAAACATAATGAGGCAGGCTAATTCATTTAGACAGAGTAACCCAGTATGGGCGGGCAGAGAAAGGGATCCTGCTAGCCTGGGTCACTAAAAAGGCTAATGAGAACATGGAAAGCAGTGTAGAGTCTGTCGGCTGTTGTACGTTCTTGTAACCAATTGTATTTTTGTAATGCAGACTTGTGTAAACAAGAGACTAGTTACACAGGGTCCTCGGGTAGGCAAAGGGGTATTTCACGGACTTCCTCAGAGCCTTGTCCTATAAGCGGGCTGCCTTACACTACCTTTGAAGTCACATATAATATCATGGACCTCAAGGGACCATACCAGAACGTTACGTGAAATGAGGAACTGGCTGCTGTCACCTTAGGATGCTGGCTGAGGTTATGGTACGTCCAACACCTCAATGTGGCTCCCAAGTTCTAGTCTTGGGACTGGTGGCAACGGGTGACAGTTTCAAAAAGCCTAACACAACTGTAAGATTGAAGGCGGTGGGGTAATACCATATGCGACACTGCGATCCATATGATCCAATGCTTCCCGCAAGATATATATACTAGTGGGGGAGGCCGATATGAGGAAGTTGCTAGTATTGATATAACATGCAACTCAGGGGGTACTCCTGGTATCTAATATCCCCTGAGAGGTGTGGGAGTCGCTCAGAGTAGCTGTTGTACTGTCGGGCATAAACTCTACGGCAAATGTTAACTTATAGTACATGAACTATATGAATACTGCATGACATTCCTACAGGACTCTGAGAACGTTCTGTCTTGTCACCGCTGAGGTGGTTAACAAACCTTTGGCTATGTGTAGCACCCATTAGAGCCAACACAGTAGTTGGACACTGCCTACAAGGTAGTAAGTCATTTAGAAAGCTTCCAATTTGACAAATAGATATATATGCCTAAATCGTATGCATAGAGGAAAATATAATACAGCTAGTGTTTATAGACATAGATAATGAGGCCGAGGTCAACCTACTAGAAGGCCACTACGAAGGCGACGATCAGAAAGGCCTTCCACTCTTGCAGACATAATTGAGATGCATTGCAGAAGGCGACCCTGATTGGTGGACTATGCCTATCTGAGGGATCCACAGGTTCAGGTAGCTAATTCAGAGAGAAACCGCTAATATGCCTGACAGGTGAAGGAGGCTCCCTGCTTGCACTATGGATTAGTGTCCCTGGCTTTAAAATTCTTCTTAAATAAACGTGATTGTCACTCTACTCTGACAACCAACATTCCTCCCAAAAATAACTTGAATTGAGTGAAGCTCCTGCTTAAGGATATTAAGTTTAATCAATTGATCGAATTATCAACCTCTGTACCCTCTGTGAACTTTACTTTGAGTCTTTGGTGCAGTCGCAAACTTTGAATCTATCTTGCTCCCGGGTGCAACTGTTAGACTAATTCCTTTTCGTTCTAACTCAACCTGTTAGCTTTATGCTGCACTTTGCAAAGGCAAGGGGTAACCTAATATGGTAGGAATCTTTGAGGCAACAAGAAAAAAGGTGACCTTAGGAACTTGGTCTCACTCGCAGCAGACCATGGCATGTACTATTTACTCTCCCTCGCTTGTCTGCTCTACTAAGTAACAAGAGTCCTTCTTCTGGGACACTAAGGACTAACTATAACCAGGGATAGTAATAAAGCAGCAATGATTAGGGAAGCCGGAAACTTCCACCACAGGTAGTACCACCTCGCTAGGTCCATCAATGTTTTCAATAGTTTTACCAGCTGAAGGAGCTTATCCGGTTGCAGAGGCACCTTGCTAGCCAGCCCTACCACCAAAACCTGTATTACTTATGAACTAGAGAGTACCACCGGCTCCGGCAGAGGAGACAGCCAGTAGTGGATGGGTAGTATTTCGAGGACCTTGTCAGACAATCGGCCCCACCTTATTATTCTACTAGTGGTAGCATCCATTAAAGACCAGCAGTTCAACTTTTCCATCATGAGCCACAATTCAAATCTGCTCTCACTCCTGTTCTGAAACATGCACCCTAATGGCCAAAGTTTGAAATGACCTGTTACTAATTTTGGAAAAGTGAAGACAAGGCGAACGTTACCGGATGTTCTCTACTGGAATACCTTCTTCACAGTCAGCTGCGTAGCGTCTAGGGTACCGGTTTACCCCAACCTCACCACTCTACGCAAAGTCAATTTCCGCCGCAAGAAGGTTATCGCGGAGAAGCTGGGTGGTCCATTTCCCAGGACTGCTGCACCCGATATGATCAAGCCCAGGGGGTCTACTGTACACACACACCATTGCAGGTTGTGGAAATAAACTACCAAGTGATGAACATATGTGTGAAGGAAGAGATCTACTTTAGTCAGAGTCTTCACCTAGTACAAGGATTTCCACCTCCCCTATACCTGATATCAGCCAAGATCTGGGCTGACAGAATTGACACAGTAATGATGCCAAGAAGCAACAGGATCATTACTAGTATCATGCCTTGAAGGAATACCTCTGTAGATCTGAGCAGAGATCCCAAACTCCACAGAAGTAGTCTAAGAAAGTGGATTTCGATGGGTTGTATAAGGATCACATTGAGATACAGCGATACATGCCAGATGCACAGATATAGATTGACTACTATCGACACTGTAAGTTTCCGATTATTCACTAGGCAGCCATATGATCTGAACGCTAGTACTCCCTGTAAAGAATTACTGCAACTGCATCCATGTACAGATCAACGAGAATGCTATTCCGAGTGGTGCAGTCACCTTTAACCACAGCAATGATTGGTGTAAATAGACAGGTTTCCTCCTAATGCCTGTAGGCCAGTGTTGCGAGTTTCTTGGATCTTGATCTGTGACTTGATGAATCCAAGGCTCTTGTCATAAAGGAAGGAAATAAACACTATATTGTGGATCAGAGTTTTGAGTTAGCTGTGAGTCATATTGTGACAGGATCAGCATGTAAGACAAAGTATGCATTAAGAAGCCAGGTGATCTACTAAATCTCTCGGGGCTGAAGACTGTGCCACAACAAGTATACATCGACTACCATTATCTTCCTCAGAAGGCAGACCATCAGAAGGGCGTTTTTAATTTCTTCATCCGCACAGTTGCAAAGAAAAAGGTGACTGCCAATGAGCACAAACATGAGAGTATACCTAGTACCTAGCGACTGGCAAACAAGCAGTCTGTTTTAGAGAATCACAATCACTGACAGCGATGATCAATTAGTAACATACTTCTGGTTACGAAGTCCTAGTATCAAGACCAACACAGCAACTTTCTTGTGAAACTCACAAACAACTATAGCACATAGAATTAATGAACTACATGTAGTGATGATAGGCATTTTTGGAAACAATGTCCTACCCGCTAACGACTTGCACAGTCTATGAAACTAGCCAACCAGTGTACTGTGGCTGGAGCAGCTCATCTAGTAACAACTGTGCCTACAGGCTAGTCCCAGGAAGCTCTGCCTCCTGTTGCTACCACAGTTCTCAGGCCTGCAGATATCCTGCTATATTGGCAGATGACAACTATAGAACCAAGGAGGTAAGACATTCCACTAATAGGAATGATGAAAACCCTGCAGTTGATAAATATTTCGCGCCCTGGATACTAATTCCTGATAAAGAAACTAAGGGAATTTTAGAGAGTTTGTACTAGGTGAGTCCCATTATCCCATTTGGAAAAACAGGACACACGTTTTGTGATCCTATAATAGGAATATGTTTCGGATTTGTTTTAGGTTTGAGGCTTATTTCTTCTTCCCATAGTCACAATTATGTTTGAAGTTATCTGTGGTTATTTCGAGTTGGGTGTGGTTATACGATTTCCTTATAGTATGAGTGATCAGGTGGCCCTTGATTTGGAATTGCAAGTTATATTGGGAGTTTACCAGAGCAGAGTAAAAGACCCGCTACCTTGCAGGCATGATAGTAAATACCTCTAGTATATGATTTTTACAGAGAACAACTTAGTGTCCATAAGTGAAAAAAAACTGTTACGAAACAAATACCCTATTTGCACTAGTGGCTAGTCCTACCTCCTCCCCACACTATGTCAATACTGGGCCAGATCTGGCTGTACAAGTACTATAAGAAGTAGAGAACTGGTGAAGATGTCCTACTTCTGTTGGATAGTGGCGCAACTGGTACCTTGGTGAATAGTCCTTAGCCAAATAGCCTCAATTAGCTTATATCTTGCAGGAATTCCTTACGCCCATAGTCAATGCAAGTAGTAACCAAATTCAAATATTTGGAAATCATTACCAAAAGAGGGTAGTGTAGAAAATCTGTGACTATGTGCAAGACAGAAGGCTTGAACTTGGAGATATGCTTGACACCAAGGTTGATAGCCATCTTCCAATATCGTCAGTAAAGCACTATAACCCTGTTATTGATTGTGATAAAAGCACTTACAAGTGGCATTTGGGATAGTGTAAGACATAGTCTCTTGACTCTAAGCAGCGTATACAGTTTATTACTAGGGAGGAACTCAGAGTGGAGGATAGGACTCAGGTATACCAACTGGATCTGGCCAAATATACTGCAGGTAAAAGCAAAGAAATTAGTCTTAGCCTACTCCATGGGTTTGAAGATTATCCAGATAGGTTCTTGCAGGACCACAGAAGCGCTATCCCTAAAAATCAGGAGTTGGTTCACAAAATTAAAGTTGTACACAGGAGTATACCAGCCTCAAAGCCTATATACCTGCTCTCAATGTGTGAGTTTGATTTTCCCGATGCCTGAAACTATGGAAGGGAACAGTAAGGCAAAATCTAGTAGTATATGTACAGCACGAGTGGCCATCTAGGTTTTTTTTTACCAAACCTGGATTGTCCTATTTGGTGAGGTAATGATAACTGTTTTCTCAAAAAGATCACCATCAAAGATGAGTATTAATAGCTCTTGATGAAGGAGGATTGGAATAGGCATTTAAAAGCCACTGTGTTCACCAAGCGAGAACTGAAGAATTGCCACTATCCATCTTGATGGCTCTGCGGAAAGAATCGAAAACTACTATGAATATTTATGATATCCTCAACGAATATAGGTTAATGCCATTGGGGGTATGCTCTGCATGATCGACATTCTAGAGTATTAATAATACCCTATGCGAAAATAGGTTAGATGCGGGAGTTATCACTTACATGGATGATATCCTGACCGACTCTATCAGAAATGACAAACTTATCATCCTTGTAGGCCGGTGGATATAAAGACAGCATATTGCAGGTTTATGTGTTAGTTTCAAAAGTCCAACTTTGCTCAACTGCATGCTAAGTGATTGGACAAAAGCTATTTCCGCACGAGATATTGCGGACGTGTATGAAGGTAGAGTAGATCAAGGCCTTGTTAACTACATAGAACCTAACAAATGTTCCATGATTTGAAAATATAGCAAAGATCTACCTTTGATTGTTGATTGGGATGAGGAAACTAGCGTAAGCCCTAACGGAATTGACCAAGAAAGATGTACACGGTATTGGTGGTTCCCTGTGATTGTTAATTGAAACATCAAAAAGAACAGCGGAGAACTTATCCCATCATGTTACAGCTTGGGGGGTCTCCTCCAATTACATTGGTGACTGATGGTCTAGATATGTCTTTAGGAACATTCCTCTCCCAAATCTGGACTTACCCGTAGTTGCATCCAGTGACCTATTATAGTAGGACATTCCTGCTATTGAATTATATATATTGGCATTATCTTATACTATGAGTACGAATATACAATCAGATATTAACAGGATACGGTGTGCATAGTTGTAAGGAGTATTGTAACGGAATCGTACTATGTTTCTACTATTACTATAGACTTGATCTTAGGTATTACTTATTTGGGTTTATACCTGATAAGTGCACCAATTTTGTTGTCGTGGGTACTTGGTCATGACTGCGGAACTGGATATTCTCTCCTGGTTATAGGTATCACTAGCCCTTTACTTGCTACGAGCCTTTCGGCTATCGCTATCCTCCCGATATACCTGCTCGATTTGTGTCCAAAGAGAGAGTGTTACTTCTCACTGGTTTGGATTCCATTACATATTTTGTTAGGGTTGTACAGGCGCATTAACAGTCTCTTTTAGAAAACAAGGTTACCTTGGTATAGTACACCGGGAAGCATCTTTGTCGGACAGAATGTTTACATTTGTGTTAGTTTTGCTAGCAACAATCTTTTGTATTTAAAGAGACTACAATCGCTTTAGGATTCGGTCTCTGAAGCCCAACCAGACTTCCAACCCTCATCACACTATCATCTTAAATACTTCAATTTGGATGGTCCCTTTATTGGTTTCAATACCTCCTACCTTCTGTATTGAAGACATATACAGCGACGCTTCTCCCCCTAGACTGATAGTATCTTTGGAATCCCGTTTGAATTTGGGAGATACTTTGGAGTTGGTTATATTTTTTGACCTAGACTCAAGTATATCTTAGATTTTCGGCAGAGGAATAATAACCATTCGGCTACCTTAATCCTGCCGTACTAGTACACCTCCGTAGTTCTATGAAGGCCAGGAACACCCTCCTGGCGAGACTACCTCACCCTTGCTAGCAACCATTTCGCTTCCCCAAGATACCAGAAGGCAGTTCACTACAGGATCAGTAGCGTCCTGCTTAGGACCACAAAGTCAAGTGCCCATACCCCCCCCTGTTCTACCATCTGATTATTCCAACCCATCTTCTGCCGATAGTAGACTCAGCGAAGAATAGGACCAAGATCAAGCCCGTGACCAATGTCAAGTCCAAGCTCTAGAGGAACACCAAGACCAAGTCCAATAACAGCGCCACTAAGAAGTCCAATCAAAGAAAGAACCAAGTTTAGAATCACAATCAGATTCCAGTCCAAAGGACCCTCCAGGCCCACTACACCCACCTTCGCCACCCAGATCACCTTGTCTACCAAGGGAACCAAGAGACCCAAGCCCTGCACCAGAAGAATTACCAAATCCACTAATACCACCTAGCCTACCTAGTTCACCTAGCAATGCAAACTCTGCACCAACTACCAGGTCTGTCCAACCACAGCGAAATAATCGTCCTGAATAGCCTGCACCAGGTACATTAACAGGGGAAGGCAAAGATCAAGACCATTTGAGAATCAAGTCCTAGTTCAATACAGTTACACGATACATCCTCAGCTTTGGACAACTGAGGATCCCCCTCAAGCCCTGCAATACTATAGAGCCTATTTCACACAGAGGCCCCCAATAACCTCCCCCAATATGAAGCATCCCCAGGAGACCACACAGTGTTTGGACTCAAACAGAAATTTACCACCTACATCTATCCTTCCATACTTAGTCATTCCTTTTATGAACTGTTGCTTCAAGTCAAATAAACCAAAGGCGCAAGCAGCACAGATTACCCACAATGTAATCATACTTGAAACCATTTGGATTAGTATCCCTCCAGGAACAATTTCAGCTTATTAAGCGAAGCTGTGACTTCTAGATGCCGTGTATATCAAGTTCAAGCGAGTAGTGAACCAACACATCACTTGAGATACATCTTTGGACCAGTTAGTGGAGATAGCGGAAACGCCATATGGAATTGACCACTGAAGAGCACATAATGAAAATTGTCTAGGAAATACAACCTTTAATTTAGTATCCAACAAGGATCCTAGCGCCTACAGAACAGCTCCCCTCAGATCCTGGCAAGCTTCTCCAACCACCTCACTCTCTATCTAAGGTTATCCTGGAATTGAAACAATCTGCGGAGGTGAGACAATGACGGTTACCATTGTGGAAAATGGAGACAACTCTGATAATGGCTTTGAGAAGAAGAAGTACAAGAGCTCCCCGCAGCGAGCAAATGGCTGCCCTGGCGGACAAAGATGACTCCAGAATGTCTGAACAACATACCAGACTCAGGAAGCTGATAGCAATGTGAAGGAAGCAGTCACATTTACCAAAAACCTAGCAGGACCTTGTAGAACTCAATCTCAAGCCCATTGAAGCATACCTGACAGGCAATAGCTAGAACACAAAAGCACTCTTCGAAGGAGGTACCACAGGAGACCACCTCAGAGTATAGGAGCTTGTCAATGCCCACGATATCCCTTTCTGGGACCTGGAAACTCCTATCAACCAAAGGATGGCAGCAAAAGAATAACTTACCATAATCAAATATTTAGTAAAGCCTCTCATAGATATTGGCAAGGAAAGGGGCGATATCTCAGAAGCTCAAGTATGGTCCCTGGACATTTAGGATATCAAAATAGAAATGCCTTATCTTACCACTCACTGTGCTGTAATAGATTGCCAAAAACTATTATCACCTTCCCTGACAAAGGTATTACCTGGACCTGCAAAACAAGCAACTTATGTATAAATTTTGGCTATGAATGCAGCAGATGCCACGGCCTTCATTTCTGGGTTTCCTATAGTAGTCTCTGGCAAGAAGACAGCAGAATTACCACTCAATACAGATTTGAACCACAACTTGCAGCTGAAAACATATACTTTCAGACCATAATGCCCCTTTCTTCACATTTCCAGTCAAGATTTGCCAGTATTCATTGTAATAATGGAGGACTGGAAAGTCAAAGGAATGATTTATCCAAACAAGAAACCCAACACAGTCAACATATTGCCTAAGTTGAAACCCAATGGCAAAATTGCTCTACTTGCAGACCATGTAACCAGGAATGATATTACTATCAAGGACCATAGAGCGAATCCCAACTAACCCCAGGCATGGCTTCTCCTATTTTCCTGCATCTACATTTTGCACCACGACGTCAAAAAGCATACACGGTTCCCACGATCCTACGCTGACCTTTCCTCGCCTAGGTCCATGCGAACACTAAGCCTAATAATAGCGCAAGTCGGCCCCCTACTCTCGCACATTTCGCCTCCGCCCCTCCACCACCCTCAGGCACTGCCTCCACAGTGGACCTCCCCCCCCCCTCAGCTTCCTTTCCTCCTTCCTTGACGTAACCAACGAAGTTATCAACCTCTCCTAAACTCAGATTCCCACCAGCTGTCCCTCCGGCTGCGATGTTGTCCCCACAAGAGCGATCACCTTCATCCTGCTCCTATGTGGCGCCCTTCGTGCAATTTTGGCCCTTGGCGCACAGCTAGACTCCCTCTCCTTAGCAGTGGCACTTCGTACTGGCGGCTTACCCAACTCCACCAGAATAGCTGACCCTGTGGCCCCCTGCCTGGCCTCAATCTGTCTGGAGCTTCGTGACCTGGCCTACCGTCTTACTCTCGCCCCGCCTTCCACTACCACTACTGCTCCCGCCATCCCTCCCCATCCTGGCATGACCTAGAGGTGCCCAGCGCCCCCATCTGGCCTTCCTCCCCCACCTCCTGCCACTGCCAGTCATGGCACCCCGCTTGTAATCTGTGGTTTCTCTGGCGATCAGTTCCGCAACTGAGATACTTCCACCCCCTCTTATGCCCAAAATGTGCTAGGCAGAAGGAATAGGAGAAAGTCCCCAACTTGCCCTCCCTCTATAGCAACGTTGCGGCAGCAGCGGCCAACCAAGCCACCTCAGCCTCCTCTAGTCCTGCCTCCCCCTCGTCTCAATCTCGACCACCACCCTCTCCACCCCCACACACCACTGCAGCAGGCAAACATTTCGCCCCCATTTGCGGACCAGCACTCAGCCCTGATCCAGCGGTCATCTCCGGCCTTCTTCCTGACCTCCCAGCCTCGGTACTGGGCGATGCCAACTCCACCCTTCCCCATGACTTCAACCCCCCTGTCAATGACCGTCGCTTTGTCTACCTCACGGGCCTTGATGGCCAAGTCCCTTCCCTCTCTTACGCTCAATATTTTGAGGCCCGTCATCAGGCGCCTCAACCCATCATTTCCAGAGGGCTACACCCTCTGGCTCTACTTCCCCCTGGCTCCTACAACCGTTCAAATTGCGATCCACTTGGTTCCCTCCGCATGGTTCACCGAGAATGTGGACAACATCTTTTCCCGCCTCTCCACACCAATCATTAACTCCTCTGTTGTTCCTATACTTTCTGCTAGGTTCCTCAATAGGGACTGGGCATCAGGCCTCAAACACTCTTACTCGCTAGTCCTAACTACCGCCCTGGAGCATTGCTCCTCCCACCTACTACATGTTCCTCTTTTATCAGCCAATAGGCGCTCTGAAAGGGCCATCTCCTCTTTTCCCTACACAAAATGCCACAACTGTGTGCCCTTTGGCTATGTGGCCCACCTATGTAAAACACTCATGGAGACTGCCCCTTCTGCTCTCTCCACCAAACGAGAGCCGACCATAGATTCTCCTATCCCTCTTGCCCCAAGCAGGGCAACACCCAAGCTGTACTCCGCTGCTGCCTGACCTCACGCCCAGCCTGCCCTAACTGCGATGGGGAGCACTCCGCCCGCAATCGGGACTGCCTCTCCTGGCCACCTCCTCCCCCCCCATGCTCCGGCTCCCGCCCAGCCCACCACAGATGATGATGTGATGGACGTCTTGCCAGATCTCACCCCATCTCTCTACAACTGTTTCATGCCCCTCCACATACCCTCCAGATCCCAGGGAACCTGCGGTTGAACTAACCTCTCCCTAGCCCCTGAGACCCGCCCAGTCCGCCCCTAGCATGTCCAGGTCCTCCTCTCCGCATGGTACCCCGGACCCCCAGGTGGGGCCCTGCCCCCCTCCTGGCCACCGTAATCATATGGGCTCTGCCCAGAAATGGATTACAGATCCACTTCTGCCCCGCCTGAGGCCCCTAGGGCCTCGTCCTTTCTCTCCCTTGCTCAATAAAACTGCCTGGGTAGCTGGGCTGTGTGTTCTTCCATTTTTAATTCCTTAGTTGAACTTTCCTTTCATCTTTCCCTAGTCTGCATCTAGGATCCCACAGTTTTTCAAGGTCGTATTCCCAGCTTTTCTGGTTTTAAGTCAGTTCCTCCCGCTTGTTTCTTCCCCTAAAAAGCCACACGTGGCCTGTTATTTTCCCTCTGCCTTACTCTCCATGAGAGTCATACTTCCAATTTTTGGTGCAAGATCTGACACTATAGTCCTTGATTTTTTCCTGACAGATAAACTGTTTAGGTTATCCTCACAACTCCTCTGGGTAGTGAACTCATATTCACTCCCAGGCTGTGTGCTTTCCTCGCGTACTATTTCTCCTCTTCAGTTGTTTCACCTGAATGGGTTTCTTATTCTTTCTTTAGATGATTTTAACATCCACCACCCACCCTGTGACCCGCAACGGGCCCACTGTCTCACAGAGTTCGGTGTTTCCTGTTCTTACTTTTTAAGAGCGGCGGAGCTTGGCTACCAGCTCCTGAATACCTCAGGGGTCTTCACCCGCTTCCCATTGGGATGTGGGGGCATAACCTCTTTTTTAGATCTTTCCCCTGCCTCTCCACTATTATTTCCTCCTTTATCCTTAATGAAGCACTCCCCTCCCCTCAACTAGCTCCGACCATGTCCCCATTTTGGTCTTCTTTAGGAATTATAAAGACACACAACCACTTACCCGCCCGAACTGGGCCTTGACTAACTGAGCCACCCTCACACCCTTGTTTGATGAGCTGACAGTACCTGACGCCCACCGCCTGGCCACCTCGGCTTCTCTTTCCTCCTGGTTCTATACCAACTTCCGTCCTGTTTTTTCCTTGCTCCTCAACTACACCCCCCACTCTTTCCCGTCCCACATGGCTATGCCCTGGTGGTCACCCCACCTCTCTACTCTTAGGAAAGAACAACTCTCATCTGCTGCACACAAGGCCCGCTCTACCAGTTCCATTGGTGATATCTCTGGTGCCAGACTTGCCTGCCCTGGTTACTTCAAAGCTATAAAGAGGGTAAAAAAGGTCCTCTGGTCCTCGCTCCTGCTGAACACTACTCTCTCCTCCCTCTGGGCCACCAAACGGCTAGCCCTAGGTTCCTTTACAACTCGCGTCCCGACCTTCCCTGGGCCTGACACCCCCGAGTTTATTACCAATTCCCTTCTCTACCATTTCTTCCCACCACGTCCCTGCTGCTGCGACCCTGCCATCCTCCCCCCCTAGTACGATGCCCATGAGCTGTACTCAGATGTGATCTCTACCGCTCTCAGGGCCTCTTCCTCCTCCTCCCCAGCACCAGGTCCTGATACTATTCCCTATAAGATATGAAAGTGGTCAACGGCACCACCCCATACTTATTAGTTACCCATTTCTCCCCTCTTCTCCTCCACTGGTTCCACCAGCTTCCATTAAAAAGGCCAACGGAGTGGTCCTAGACAAGCAAGGCAAGCTATCCTACAACACCCCAGCCTCCTTTAGGGTCATTGTCCTTCGCGAGACTATCTTCCATATTTTGAAGAGAATTGTTGCCACTGGCCACGCCCTTGTCGCCTGGAGCTGAAGTGTCCTCAGTCCCAACCAATTTGGCACCCTTGCAGACCTCTGCTGCGTTGCTGCCGCCACCATCTTGGCTCACACAATCCGCACCTTATACCGCCCTGCGCTCCACGTCTCCACCTTCTTTCTTGATATCAAAGGGGTTTTGACAACGTGGATCCTGATTTTCTCCCTTCTGTACTCAGGACAAAATGTGTCAACCACCATCTTATCTCCTGAGTTACGTCCTTCCTTAATGGCCCCACCTGCCGTCTTCTTTTCCCTAGTTCAACTGGAATCTTTTCTTCACTTTCTTTTCGCACCACACAGTGTTCTCCTGTATCTCCTTTTCTTTTTGTTGTTGATGTTTCTTCCCTTCATTTCTCCCTTTCAAGGGACCTTATTCTTTCCTATGTTGATGATTTTGTTTTGACTGTATCATTATCTGCTTATCGCCGTAATGTTCTACTGCAGCAGGATGTCTTTTCCAGAATCAAACATCGCAGAGCAGGGCGCAATGTTGCCTTCTCAGTCCCCAAGACGGACCTTACTCACTGGCGCACCAAGGACCAGTGGGGCTCCCCTTGCATCATCCCCATACACTTGGAGGGGCAGGTCTTCCAACCTGCCAACTCGCTCATGTGGCTTGGCTACTGGCTCACCCCATCCCTTTCCACATTAACTCACTTCTCCAAACAACTCGTCATTGCTCAATGCGCATTCAACACGGTTCGCAGGCTTTTCTCCCCTGCGGCTCGCCTCTTCCTCCACTTGTGCCACCGCCATACTCTCTCCCTCCTCCTCCCTATGCTCAACTATGGGGCTGACCACTTCGGACCCTCCCGCGCAATGCTACGGCAGACGGACGTCTTCTGGCACAAGATACAGAAAAGAGTTACAAATTGCTTTAGCTCTACCGGACAATATGTCCTTTGACTACAGAGCTGCCTCCCTCCTATTGCCCTCTAGTGCGCCCACCGGGGTAGGCTTTCTACGCTCAAACTAGTATCCGCCCCACCCCGCAACAACCCAGCCACAGGGCACCTCCTGCTGGGCTTTCCCTCCCTCCAACAGTCACGCGCTACAGACGCCTGGCGCCTCAAGCCCAATGTCAATCCCCTTCATGGGAAAACTACTCCTCCCCTTCCGCAGGTCCGCCTTGATCTCGCAGTCGATGCGATGGCCCACCTCATCCTCTCTATCTTGGGATCTTTGTCATTTGCCCCCTTGACATGTGCAGATCTGGCACCCCTCGGTCCTCCTCTCCCACCGCTACTGGCTATGCGCGCCGCCTAAACTAGCCTTGGGAGGCAGGCCCACAAGGCACTCATCAACGACTGGCGAGTGGCCTGCCCTTCCCCAGCCTTTTAGCCCTACAGACCGTCCCTGTCTCCACATACTTTCATGGGCCTGGGCAAGTTCATATCAGGCCGCATTCACCAAATGCGTGCCCACAAGAGCTTCCTGGCTTTTCATACCTCCAGGGCATCTCTGTTAAGGGTAGCCGATTCTAAGGTCAAGCGAATCAGGCTAGGCTTAAGAAATCAAGTCGTAGACTGAGATTGTCTAGGAAGGCTCAAGATTTCAAGGTAGAATGTATGATATTGATAAGAGCTCTTCTCCGTTGCTTGATGATGGCTAACGCTCAGGAGGCACTTCGATATTTATATCCCGCGTCTGAGTGTTCACGGACTACATCCGTTCTCCATACAACCAAGTATCTACTAACAATTTTTCCAACAAAATCCAACAGCGAACCCCCTTTGACCCTGAAGGTTTTCTCCCCCGCACAGCTAATGGCGTGATCAGAGCTCTTCTTTCTCCGTGGGTGTTCACACCTTCTCGGTAAGAGATACCAGCCGTCGTCCTGCTGTTCAAACTATGGCCGTCCAGTTTGGAACTTGCCAATAGTTTCTTAGAATACCAAGGGGCCAACTTGGTTGTCGACCAATAGGGCTTCATTCCGGTATACCCTGTCTTGCCCATGGCTTTCAGGATGACTAGTCTTTGACGATCGGTCCAATACCGATTCATGCTGGTCTGCCTCTCCTAATCGACATGTTCCGATAGGCTTGCTTGCCTATGATAGGCATTCATTTGGGGTTTCAGTACTATTCTCTACGTAATAGCACGAATACCACTGCCTCCTAGGCTTCCGGACGTTGTTTTTTGTCTCTTGACTTCAACGGGATGTATCTCCGCGAGCTCTTGACGAAATCGCTTGGTTCCTTTTCCCCGGCGTAGCCAGAGATGCCCTCCTATATACCCTGCGGAGAGGACCCTGTCGGACGGACGGCGACGACGTATACGGTGTTACGAGAAAGGCTCCAATATTTCTTCTTTCTATCATTGTGAACAACTGCACAAGGCGCCAGTGCTGTCGTCCAGGGCCAACGTCGGGGCCGGAGGGGGGTATTAGTCTGTGGAGTTTCAAGCCCAGAGCTCTCAAGCTGCTCCTCTGGGCCCTCATGGGAGTTATGTGCCTAACAATCTCAATGGGAGGCCACCCTCTGTCCACTGTGCTGGGACCATGATGAAGACTTCCAGCATGCAATACTCTCCTGCACGGCCACAACTAATGCCCCTTAACGCCAACTCCAAGGGTCATGGGATAGGCCCGGACGACCCCATCTAGTGTTTTATACCACTTCTCCTCAACCTGAGAGCTCATTTACAAGAGACGCCAGCTGGGTTCCCTCCCTATATGCTGCTATGCCCCCCCTCACCTCCGCCTTCCTCGGTTGCCCCCACGCACCTAGGATCGCCTGCCCACCCCTTTTTCTCGTGCCCATATTCTTGAAAACTTGCAGTCTTTCCATACGTTATGGCTTGGTTTGAATAGATTTCCTAGGCTGGCTTCCCCTCACTTAAGTTTACTCTACGAGGTGTAAGGACAGTTTCCTGTCCAGTTGGAGCTTTATGTACCCTTGGTTTCTTTTGTGTTTCATTATGGGGATTAAGG
The DNA here is from genome assembly GCA_003316355.1 of Tuber calosporum. NCBI lineage: Eukaryota > Fungi > Ascomycota > Pezizomycetes > Pezizales > Tuberaceae > Tuber > Tuber calosporum. Next base: position 74,902 of record QFET01001405.1, read on the forward strand.
TTTTGTTTATGCTATAGTTAGTGTGGCACGCCAGTTCTTGTACCTTAACAGTGAAAATAGGATATAAAAAAAAAAGAAAAAAGTAGAAAAAAAAAAGAGCAAGCGGCCTCTAGTTATCAGGTTGCACTCAGATAGTTATGCTACACCCCCACTATCAACTCAGCATGAGAGCGGCTCCCCTGCCACTTTCCCTTCCTCCTCCAGTCTGGTTCTCCTCATTCATGGCGTCACCTCACAAGATGTCTCCTGCCCGATGCCACCCCCTGTATTGGAAAGCTCCTCCTCCGTCCCTACCTGTCCGCACCCACATGCCAGTAGATGCCATAGCCCACCTCATGCTCCCCATCGTGGGATCTATGTCCTTTACCTCAAGACCTCGGGCAGATCTCGCACCAATCGGTACTCCTCTCTTCCCACTACCTGTCATGTGCGCCGCCTACACTGGCCTCAGGAGGCGTGCCAACCAGACTCTTATCAATAACTGGGGAGAGGCTTGGCCTCCCCCACCCTACTACACCTACAGACCGTCACTGTCCCAACACCCTTTCATGAGCCCGGGCAAGTTTATGGCGAGCCTTTTTCATCAGATCCATGCCCAAAAGATCTACCTTGATTTTCATACCTCAGGGGCCTCCGCAGGGTAGCCCACCCCCTGTCCACGGTATTGGGATTACGACAAAGACTTCCAGCAAGCTACACTCTCCTGCACGGCCACAGCTGAGCCCCGCAGATGCTACCTCCAAGGCGTCATGGGTATAGGCCCTGACAACACTATCTGGTCCTATATACCACTTCTGCTCCATCTTGTAGCCGATTTACATAAGATGCTGGTTGGCTTTACCCCCCGGATGCTGGTATCCTCCCCCTCATGGCGACCCCCTATGGTGACCACAACCCCCCCAGGGTTTCCTGCCCTGCCCCTTTATGCCTCCCCAAGTTCAGAAGACTTGCGGCCTTTCCTTACATGAAGCTTGATTTCTGTATGTTTCCTTGCCGGGATTTTGCTTACTTGAGTTTACCGTACATGGTGTATAGAAGTTATCTGTCCAGTGTGAGATTTTTGTGCCATGGGTTTCCTTTTTTTTCGTTTTAGGGATTAAGGTATTGTTTGTGCCATAGCTAGCACTGCACGCCAGTTCTAGTACCTTTTTTTTTTTTTTTTTTTTTTTTATCATATAGTTATTGTTAAGGTACAAAACCGTGCATGCAGCTCGCGCTATGGCATACAAAAAACCTTTCTGTCAGACGCAATTACAAAGGAAAAAAACAAAATTCAAACAACGCATTTGCCTCCACCAAGTGGGAAAACACAATCCCAAGCACCCTAAGGTGACTAACAAACAAGTGAAGAAATCCCAAACAACTACCAAGAAAACTAAAGTAAACCCCAGTAAACCCAGCAGAAATCAAGGAAAGTCGGTGAGGCGCCTGGAGGCAAAAGTAGATACCCAAGGTCCACGAGGCGGGGGACAGGAAACCACAAGTCACCAAGAAAGTAAAGATGCAGTAGGATGCAAGCTAAAGTAAAGAAACGTACAGGTCAGAACAAATGACATCCTGACACAATTAAGTAACATCCATATCCTCGCCGGAGACACTGCCAGTAGCCTGGACTCTGCGTGGGCGGGAGGGACAAAGGGGAGAGTGGGAGTCATGAGGGCCATCACAGTTGATACACCTGAGAGTAGTGTGACTGCAGGGACGGCCGCGGATGCGACAGGTAGCAGTGGGGCAGGCGTGATCCACAGTAGAGTGGCTGAGGGTGCACCACCTACAGGAGGCAGGGTGGGGGCACTTGTTGCTATGGTGTCCAAAGTGGTGACAGTTGGAACACTGGGTGAAGTTGTGGAAGCGCAGGCGGCGCTCAGTTCTGAAGGTGGTGGAAAAGGCTGCCAGGCGTTTAGAGACATAGTACTGAGCTCTGGGGGCAGTGATGGAGATGACAGCAGTGGAGGCATCTTTGCCTTCGCGATTGCTGTGAGAAGTGAGCCATCTGGGTTGCTCAGTGAGAGCAAGGCCAGTGTTGTAGGTGGTGAGCTCAGATGCAATTATTGCTGGTGGCTGAGAGGTGGGGAGGCCATGTACCAAGAGGTGAGTGGCGGGGGTGTCCAGGTGGACTGTGGTTGTGCCAGGAATCAGGTGGAGGAAGGAGGACACTCTGCTGTTGAGGGTGGTAGCTCTCACTGAGTCCATGGTGATTAGGGTGACGTTGCCTTCATTCAGGGTAACTGTCTGGAGAAGGGTTCCTGATAGAGCTTTGTTGATATTTTCTCTAAGCTCTACTGCGGTGGGGGTAAGGGGAGAGCCGTCTCTCTTGATGATGAGACGTCTCTCTCTGCTGGTGATGCCCCTCTTAGCAGGAGGAGCTCTGGGTGCTGGTGGGGCCTTGGCTACAGCTGGGGTGGGCTTGGGGACGGTAGGGGTCCTTTTTCTCCCCTTCTTCACCACTGTCGCCCAAGTAGGGGCACCAACAGTAGGAAGAGTAGGGGGGGCAGAAGGAAGGGCAGTGGGAATGGGGGCAGAGGTAGACTCTGGGGCGGAATGTGGGGGGGGAGTGGTAATTCCATAGGTAGGGAGAACAGGCTGCTGAATGGTGCTCCTGAGGAGACCTAGTTCTTCAGTAAGGGCAGTGATATCTTCTGTGAGGCCATCAATTGCCTTCCTGTAGTCGTCATGCATGTGCTGCATCATTCTGCAGTAGATGCCAAAGTCTGGGTTTGGTTCTATTGGGAAGCCATTCTCAGTGCATAGCTTGATGTAGAGATGGTAGAAGTAGGGGATTCCTGGACGGGCGTTCACCAGATACTCAGGTGAGAGTTCTGGTTAAGTGGAGCAGGTGTTGCTGCGGGCGCGTTTAAGCGAGGGGGGGCCAGGTTTGGCCAAGCTGGGTGGGAGAGAGGATTTTCCAACAGAAGGAGGAAAGATTCCTGTTTGTAGAATGGGAGAGCGGGGAGTGGCAGGTTTCTTCTTACCCCTCCCCTTGCGAGGAGGGAACTGAGGATCTGGCTCATCCATGGTTGTGTAAAAGACTTTTTACCGTGAGGGGTAAAAATGAGGTGGCGAGAAATGGCTGTGGGCCAATGGGAGTGGGGCTTGGTGAAAAAACTGGTGTGGTTTTTTCAAAGACTGTGGTTATAACGGAGACGGAGCATGGAGTTCTTGTACCTTAACAACAAATATATTAAATAAAAAAATAAAAAAATAAAAAAAATAACAAAACAGCCAGTAGTTAGCACTCCTCACACAACCATCAGAGTTCTTTCCTATACAAATACTTTACCTGTTTACCTCACCGCTCCTCTATTGGCCTTGTGTGATAGGAACCATGAGGTTCGGCTATCAATACAATGTAGGCATTGCCCTAAGAAAAATAGTGGATCCTCGCATAATACTACTCGTTGCAATAGTACTCCTACCCTGGTGGCTAAGATTAGCGCCCCACCCCATACTAGACTACTGTGATGGCTCAATTATATTCGTCCAACCCACAGATAACTAGGTACATGATGCAAGTCGGCTAACAGCATAGGATCGTAACATCTAGTTTGCTAAGCAGCAGCTATTCTAGTAACTACAGCACCCACCCAGTGGGTGTCACTACTCTATTGTTTAAATCGGCTCTACCAATGTCCCATGGTTTCCCAACCACCTCAACCGTGGCAAAGGGAATGCTGTTATCGTCCTCTAAAGTGTCTTAGTAACTGCATTGGTCCTAGGCTATAAAATGTTCTACTTGGCAAAATTATCACTAGAAACTTGCCCTTGTCCCTGCTTGCCTGATACTATTCCTGAATGGCTCTCCGATCTCCTATAGGGGCAATATGCCTTAACAGTTACCCCAGGTTTCTATCCGGTGTCAATACCATTGACTTCCTTGGGTAGCTAGTCCCCTACTCGCTGATATATCATATAGACATGTTTCCTCGGCTGGACTGTGGCGACTTATGTTGTCTTACATGACTATCACCTTTAGCGCAGTTTTTTTAGCCTTTTACCAACTGTCACACTTTGCCACCTATTTCAATGCCAGTATACCAATATTCTGTTAATCAAGTCCAAGTGGGTTTTATGATTTTCCGCATTTGATGTAACTTTGATTGAAGGGTAACTTATTGTTTAGGATGCCATTAGGTGATGCCTAAGGTAGGCTAACTTGAACCCATAATAACGCGAATCCATTCGGAGGTCCGCTAAATCTTCATATATGTTACTGAATGGTCTTATGTAACCACTCTATTGTCTCCACTTGATTCTAGCATCATGAAAGAGCTGCTTACACCAACCTGGCATATACAATAGGCACTACTCTGCTTAACAAGCTGTCATAGCTTCTTCAGGTTACATGGCTTTGCCTGTTACCCTGTCTACCTCTGGCAGTGGGATACCCGGCTTAGCTTAGTTACCCTACCTGGCTGGGATAGTGGGTTACCTTGTCTCATTGGGTTACCATACCTAATCATGTACCTAGGGACTTACTTTTCATGGCACCTCTGCTTTCCATGTTACTTTTGCCGGTCAATGATACAGTTCCTCGCTAGGCCACCTCAAGGCCCCTGGCTGGGCTGCGATTCGGGTAACTATACCCCCAGATATGTTCAAACTTTACAGGGGTGCTTTGGAATTAGTGCTGCTTAGTGGCCTGTTGATTTCCCTTTTCTAGATGATTTCCTTCTTTGAATACTACTTTAATCTTCATATTGGCCAATTCTCGCCTGCAACAGCCAACACCCCCCGCCGACCCAGAATCATACCAACTCCCCCCTGCCCTGGTGTCATTGGGCCACAATCGTAGGTATGCCTTATTTGTCAGTAAACGCTTGGCGACAAAAATGTTTTAGATATTCGTTGATGTACTAACTTCGGCCCCTTGCAAAATCTAAGTACTCTTTGTATTGAGTACCATACCTAATTGAAGACAATTAAATGTGGAATAGAGCGGAGAATATCCCGATTGTCCGGTAATCGACTGTAAGCCAAGGAGAAGGCAATAGGAATACAGCCTTAAATTTGGAGAAATCGCGAGCAATGACAAAGCGCAATTGTGGGACTGGAACGCCTGTAGGGGCAGACATTTAACACCATGTCCATACTTGTTGCTTCATGATGTTGTGAAAAAAATCATTCGGAAATCGTGAGAGCAATGATCAGCGCTATCCAACCTACCATCCCTGTTCGACCTACTGTTCCTGCGGATAATGATTGTAGGTTCCTCAAATGTTTATGCTGTTAATATACACTCCTATGCGAATATAAATCTCCCTAGTATACCTGGCCCAGGAACCAGCGGCCTCTAGATCGATATCACTACTGTTATGTGGCGTGAGGAACTACTTATTCTTGAACTGGACAAGGTCGAGTGCAATACTAGAAGCAAGGTACATTACCTTGAGCTATCATAACAGAGCTTGAAGAACTTGCTGGCAGCAATAGACTGAGTTATAATACGCATAACCCCATCAAGCCACCCTATTGACGCCACCCAGTATGATATGCTTTTGCTGTACAACTATCCTCGTGGGCCATTGAGGCTCTCTTAGCCGCTTGTAATCCAGCCAATTTGGCCCGTGAGCAGCAGGTAGGGATTGAGTCAACTAAACAACCCCCAGGATCTTTTCTTAGGCTTCTATCGCAATCCCAATAACAAAGGTGAAACTCCTGCCCTTCTTGGACCAGTCACCCGCATGGTTGAGGGGTAGGAGGAGCATGAGAAGGAGGCAGTGCAGGAGCTGCATGATTAACGGGTGGATGCAGAGGATTATCAGGAAGAGGTAGGGAACGGCGCGTATTTGTCATTAGCAGCTGTTAAGTCAGTTAGTTGAAGTTGGGGTTGAGGCAGTGTAGGTTATATGTGTCCATGTTTTTTAGGCTACAGTTAGCACTAGATCTTTTTCCGCATATTGTTTTGCTTTCAGAATTTTGAAAAATATTTTTTCCATCCTGTTTTTCGCATAAAAGAACCACAATAGTATCTTGACTTTCTGTGATGTTCATATCATGTTCCATTATTTTAGCCACAGCTGCATTCTAGAATCGTAGATCAAAATTGTATTCATATTTGTTACTGTCCACTTTACATCTTTACACAAGATAGACTAGTCTTCTTATCATATCATAAATCTTTCTTCCACCCTAAGAACTTTGTGCCAACTGTGCTGAACCTAATTTTTCAAATCTTCGTAATGGTCAAAACATCCAAGTATGATTTAGGTTTAAAATATAGGAAAGTGATAGAGGTGAAAGCGAATAACAATATGTTAACATGAACAGCCTTTCAGCTGGTATGTGGACCTTTCTGTCTAGTAAACATATACTAGCGGCCCCTCGACCTACACTCGATCGTCATCTTCGTAAGCTGTTAAGCCTGTTTTAAATATAATTACTTGCACTACTATCAAAACTGTATTTGTATAAAGGTAAAAGAGATATCAGCCAAGTAAAGGTATTCCTGCTGCTATAGCAGACCCTAGACATATACTCGATAGGTCTCTTCTCTAGAATCTGGAAAGCTATTTCAATTAGAATCAAATAAGAACTACGTTCCTGTTCAAGTTGGTTTTCATATTGATAGCAACTATAGGATATATATGAAACTATTACCTCAAGAAAGCAAACAGCGCCCACTCGTGATATTGTGCTTGAATTTGCAAAGTTTAAATATAGTATTCTGCTTATAATAAGATATATTGTCATCAAAATAGTGTCAGATTGCAGAACTCGATGACAGTATGCAAGAATGCAATACATGGTATCCCCAATACTCATTCAAGGGAGTAAAGTAGCAGTACCAAAACACTATATACATTTATGCATTAAAGAGAACAGGAGACAAGATATGCCTGATACTCTGTAGACAAAATAAAGCGGCATGAATGTTGCAATTAAAAAAAGTGTTATACAAGAGTACTGAATCCTCAGAAATTCTCTAAAGTCACTTGTTAGGTCTAACAGACACACCTCTATAGCATTATGGAAAGGATTATTGTTTTTGAGTAAGGCTTGTATTAGGAGTCAAGTTACAAATTAGTGCTACAGAGCCTTACGGACATAGTACTTAGTAGAAGAATATGACAGTATAAAGTTTCATCTAATAGCGAAGACACAGAGACCAAGTAAAAGATGAGGGTCTTATTACCTCTCCTGTTTTACTAACAGTGATAGATAGGAGCAATTTGAGTATGATAGCAGAACTTTAAAAGATAGAGTTGAGAAGAATAAATTTGGTAGATATTACATTTGATAAGTGGAAAAAAGGAAGGAAGAAAAAACACTTATCAAGAGGAAAGAGAAGTTGTAACTATTAGGAAATAGGGATAGATAAAGCAGAGGATGCAGGAAAATAAGAAAGGAAAAGCAGAGAAAGAAGGCTACAAGGGGTAATATTAATAGATATGACTGCAAAAAAGAGAAAAAACTAAGCAACAGGTATACAGGAAATGTTAGCAGTATTAGGAAATAGGAGGATGATAGGTTACATACTATGAAAGAGAAGTATGCAGAGTATCAGAGGAAAGGAGGAGTGAGAGAGGAGTGGAGAGTTTCAATGATGGGTTAAGAGGCAGCAATTACAGTCAGTATTTATAAACAGAGTAAAAGGAAGTAGAAAGAGATGAAATAAAACTTACCGGAGGGAGATTAAAGGAGAACCTCTGGATACACTATATTATCCGTATGAGTAGGAGCTAGCTCCGAGGATAGGAGTGGCAGCCCATCTAGTGATGTTACCCATGACAAGGCGACATAGAGTTGCCCATGACTGAAGGCAGGGGTGCATAGACCTACCCCAACCTGCTCAATGGACTGACCCTCAGACTTATTCACAGTCATGGCAAAGCATAGACGGACTGGGAACTGAGTACGCGGTAGGATGAAGGGGATATCCTCTTCTGTTGTGGTAAGCTTGATCCGCGGAAGGAGGCAGATCTTGCTATCAAACTTTCCACCCAGAATGGCAACCTGTAAACAGTTGCGGCTGATCCCCACGACCCTCATCCTGGTGCCTTTGCATAAACCCTCTCTAGGACTCAGATTGCGCAGTAGAAGAACTGTGGCACCAATCTTGAGTCTTAGGCAAGAAGGTGGAATACACACCAAATTTATATTCTGCAGGTATTCCATAGCATAGGGTGCAGCAGCCCCAGCATTCTCAGTAACATCAACGTGGTTGGCAGCATCCAAGAGTTTCTCCACGCCAGGCATTCTCTCCAGCAGTACATCATTGAAGTCCGACACCATATCATTGCGGAAGGCCAGAATCGCGCGACCAACAAGGGCTTAGTGAGTATTAACTGCTTCATTCAACAATGACTGTGGATACAATTGATCACAGAGTTGATCAACTGTAGAAACGCTGCGGATCCACAGGGGCAATTGAATACTGCCACGCAAGGTAGGTTGTTTAAACAGATTATGCAGGAAGGAGAACAAGTCCTATTGGCATCGGTGGCCGTGACTCGCATACTTGTCTTGAGTTTCAAAACCCTCAATTGGGGCCAGATCGAACCATGTTGGATGCAGGCAAGCACCGTGGCCTGCCTAGTACCCCGGCGTATCACAGGCAAGATCTGGGCAAAGTCACCACCAAGTACCGTAGGTATCCCACCAAAAACCGCTTGGTTACTGGCATTGCAGATATCATTCAAGGTTCTGTTAACCGCTTCGAAGTCTGCCTTCTTCTGCATTGTAACCTCATCCCATATGATGACTGAGGTTTTGCGAATCAACTCGGCATGTGGTGAGTTGTGCCTGATGTTGCATACACAATGCATGTCATTCGACAGCGGGATCTTAAACCTTGAATGTGTGGTACTCCCCCCTGGCAGAAGCTGTGCTGCTATCCCGGAGGATGCGACGCACAGTCATATCTTACCCTGGGATCGGAAATAGCTGCAAAGGCAGTTGTAGAGGAAGGTGTTGCCAGTACCAGAGGGTCAATGAAGGAAGAAGGCACTGTCCTGGTGATGCTGCTGCGGGTCCTGCTCGCGGCTTTCCACCGCAGCTGCAATGGCATCAAAACTTGCCACCTGCTCCTCATTCAACTTCTGCCGCATTGCACTTAATGCCTCCCTCTCCTACCCCACGTTATATTCCTACTCCTCCCCCATAATCGTATTCCCCCTTTCCCTTCACTCACTCTCCCTCCAATCGCATACCGGCTGGGGGAGCTCAAAATCTGCCAGAGTCTTCCTATACTCTCCTAGCAGTAGGTTGACCCGGAGTAGCCCATAATCCAAATATAAGCTATCACCCATACCCTCTCCACCAGCCGGCACAATGACCCTACCTGTCACCAGCAGGTGCTCCAGGTCATCACAGAAACTCTCCTTAAACATCTCCCAAATATGGGGTACATCCGTGACAGTGGTATGTTGAAGGGAAAGCGTAAAGAGTTGCCGCAATGCACTACCAGTCATGAACTCCCTACCATCGCGAAAAGTGGCCACACAGTCCCCATCATCATCCAAGAGCCGCCGCGCTCTGCAGGTGCCCTTGAAGGTTTGATGGACCACCCCATCTACCGTCCTCAGGTCCTCCAAGCTTCCCGCACCCCTTACAACAGTCAGAAGCAAGCACAGGTTGTAGCTTTCCCCCATCAGGGGGCTGGCAGCATACATGCGACCAATTGAAAACCGGTGTGTCCTGGGCTTCCATCCCGCTCTGGCTGTGTAAACATAGTGCACGGGAAATTTGTGGTACAAGTACTGTCTCCCTTCTACATTCTCCGCATTGTATTTGAAGAATGCGAGGAGAGTGGTAAGCTTGGCATCCATAGCCTCACGTAGGGCTACTGGATCTGTACCCTCCGAGAGGTAGACTGGCTGGTGGCCAGGGAGATGAAGGCCGAGGTGCTGTACTGGAGACTGCTCTCCATGGGTGTTGAATTCAAACAGCCTCCACATTGCTTCTGTTGGTCCAATATACCGTCCATGGAGGTCCTGCTTGATATCATCTTAATCGCTCACCAGGACAGCAGTGGCGCGATCCCCACCCTTATATATATACTTGGGAATGTACTTGACCGCTTTGATAGACCCGCACACCTCCACATTGGTGTGTGCCTTGATGTGGAGAGCCATTTATCGACTGTAGGGTAGCAACCTTTGATTCTCGATGACAGCCATAACATCAGCTCTCCTCCTCCTGACCCTTACTGTGAACGACTTTCCTGTATCCCTCCTCCGATAGGTGGGATATCCATCCACAGTGATGATTGTCTATTCTTGTAAGGCACGCGGATAGCCCTTCCGGCAGGTCCGGGTGGAAAGAGGATCTAAGCCCTGTATGCCAGTAGCTTGACTATTTCCACCAGGTCAGTGAGAGTGTACCATTGTTGTCTTAACGATACCTCTAAGTTTCTGACTGACGGCATCATCACCGCAGGGAAGTTCTGCACTGATGAAACCATCTATATTGGCTGGAGTCAGGAACTGGTGGTCATTCTTGAGGAACACCAGGAGGTGCAAATGTGGGAGGCTCCGCTTTTGGTACTCGATGGTCCAGACCCAACCCAGCCCATGTACAAAGACTTCCTTGTGCCGAATCTGGTCCAGAAGATCGCGTACCTTGAGATTGAACACGCGTGGCACCAGATCTGGGCGATCTGATGATGTCTGATGTGGCAGTAACTGGCGCTCAATCTCGACCCACTTTGTGTTTGCAGTGAAGGTTATGAAGAGCGACGGCTTCCCAAACCGGCGTACAATAGCACTGCTATCTTGATATAGCTGTTGCATAAACCTATCTCCTCCCACATAGCTTGACGGGAGACCCACCCTCTTTCCCACCTGGGCGAGATTGGCGTCCCCAGGATCTAGAACATCCGCCAGACCATTGTAGAGGTCAGCTCGGAGTTCCTTCTGATGGGACCGTAGCCAGGCCAGCTTATGTTGATCGCATACCGCCCATGCATCAACAACAAACTGCTGGAATAGTCTCTGTGCCCGAAAGAGGGTGGACGGCTCATTGAGCCTGGTATGCAGATGGAACCAGTAGAAACCTCGCTGGTGGAGGCTCTTGTTCCCTGCAACACCATGGCCGTCGCCAAGTATTCTTCCCCAATCCCATCCAAGTTCTCCAAAAGGCAAGAGGAGAATATATTGTAGGAGAAGGTAGGCAGGATGATTGGGGTTGATGAGTGTAAAGGGGTTGGCTGCATCTTCCCCATTCATCCGCCTAGCAAGGACAATATCTCTAAAGCCTCCGCTTCCATTCTCCTGAGGCAGAATTAGAGAGACTGCATCTGCCACACGTAGGTTCTCGCGGCTGAGATTGGATCCCCTCGCCACAACCAGACGTAGTTGTGGATTGAGGATAATTCGGAAGTTGTCTTCTGAGGCATACACCTCTGCAAACCGCTCCTTCGCCGTAATGTACTGCTTGATAAGGGGGTTGGACTGATGGAGCATCAAGGTCAAGGACTGGATGAGATTGACATCTAGCTCTAGTGCACGGCCAGCTCTGATTGCCACTGCAAAGGCTGGATAATAGAGGTAGATCTGGGAATAGAGGACATCCTGATCTCCTGCAGGTACCAGCAGTCCCTGCCTATGATATACTGCACCATGCACCCGGAATAATTGGAATGTCCTTCCAATCTCGCCAGTACGGTTGTCCATGTTGAACTTGATGCTGGTAAATGCAAATAGAGAGTTCCACCAGCGCAGCCCCTCCCGGAATGCCCTTGAGCGAGCATCAACTCCACTCATCAGGCCATTGTGGGGCTTTGGCAGTAGATGCAAAACCTCTATTTGCACTTTACCATGCTTGCAGCAGGACTCGTAGCTGATCTCTCTTCCTCGTGGTTGTCTAGAAGTCAACTCCGAGATACAGTGCCTTGCATTGCAGGCTATACACCTGCGGTCCATCTCCACCAAATCGTCGGCCATCCATTTGGCTACCCGGCTGACAAAAGCAAGTTGTGTTTGAAGCTGCAACCCCACTGGGTCCTATCCTCCTGGATCAGAGACTACCAGACCTCCCTCCTCCTGTGCAATACCTCTTACACATCTCGCTTGTTTACCAGGCCCTTCGATATTGGACAGTACTGGGGGCTGTTGTTTTGACAGTGGTGCGTTCCCCATCAATACAATTCTTGCTACTCCTGCCGTAATAGGGAGCTCCCGAGATCTGCCCCGCCGTTGCCCTCTTCCCCCTCTCCTTCGCTTCCTTTGTCTTTCCTGTTGTCCACATATTTCCTATTAGTATATGCATGTTTATCCCTCCCATCAACCAAGGACTTTTTCGCTCTCCTACCTGACATCTCCTACATGTCTTTGCAGGTGGCCATCCCAGTCTCGCGTAAAACCTCCTCCCCCTTTACCACTCGACACAGTGAGCACCTCTGGGCATCAAGGCTCTCAATCAGGTCTAAGCCATCCCATAAGCTTAATATTTTAAACCACTTGGGAGGATACCTTACCTCTCTGCTTCTGTAGCATTCTCACCTCTGCAATCACTATGCCATCTCTCCCTCCCCCTAATGCTCCTCCCTCAGACTCTTCCTGCTCTGGCTCCCTTTCCCGGAGACCTGTGACTGGCAACTCCCTCACACCAACTCCAGGTCTAATATTCAATACCTCCAGAGATATCTAGATATACATAAATACTGGTTAGCCACTTATTCCTTGCCATGCAGAATTATTGGGTCATAAACTTTTCTTACTGTGCACTCCTTGCAATTGGCCTGGATGCCCCCATAAAAGTCTACCCCAAAGTCCTCTATTGCTCTTTCCTGCTCACACTCTTGGCACCGCTTGGAGATCAAATTTGGCCCATCTACAGAGTCAAATTAATAGAACCTCACTGCAAGTCAATAGAGAAGACACACCTAGGTCTAGATCAAGTTGTGCCTGCCAGTTTTGATTTCCAGTATTTGCCATACCGTGCACCTGTCTCCGCTGTGCTAGCAACTCACCCTATTTACATATATTTAGTAATTAGCATATTGCTTTCAAAACTTTTAGTTAATATTTCATGTACAACTTCCCAAACAGACCCTGCATGACCTACATAAACCCCCACTTCCATTGCTATTGAACTATGCCTCTCCCCTGTCAGGGCGACACCTGGAGCATCGCGGCATATTTGACAACAATCCTACTTGTAGAATTCACTTAGCTATCAGCTTGCACTCTAAGCAAGGGTCCCGTAAAGGTTTTATTCACAGTGCGGACTAACCTTTGATTTTTCCATATATCGGGTGGGGTAAAATTCTGGTATAGTGGGAGGAGGAAGCTGTTCAAGGAAGAGGAGAGCAGAGGGGTGGGCGGGATGTAGACAGCAAGAGGTTTGGAAGTAAAGGCTGTTGGTCACTGGGTAATGTGGGGATAATCTTGGCATTCAAAAACCGGAGGCCCCACTGTATATATAGTTTCAATGGCTGGCTGGACTCTCAGGTCTTGACTATGGCTACTCTCTAGACATAACTACCCCTACATCTCAAATCGCTTAAATATATAAATTATCCCTTGCCTATTAGAATTCTAATTGCCACCTTTTCGGGCTACAGTTTTTATTAAGAATCATAGTTTCTATATATGTTAATTAAGCTTCACACTTTTATTCAATCATGACTTCTTTTATTTCTACTTTTTCTGTCCTTCAATTTAATTTTCAAATTTATCTAATTTCAACTTAATTCTTTTGTAATTTTATTTCTGTATCAGTCTCAATTTAGTGTTTGTTATAATTCACCTTAATCGAAATCTTTAGTTTTCAATTCACAAGTGTTAGAACATTCTTGCTTATTTTTTTAAAATTCATATATTATATTTGCTTATTCTTTGATTTTTATATCTTGGTTTCTTTATTGTCAGTTACAGGTGGATCCAACTTTCATGAGCAGTATTCTTTTGTTATTCCTGTTCTCGTAATGGAATCCTCTTTGTGAAATTGTATTCGGTGAGGAAGAATTAGGGGAGGCAGGAAGAATGTAGGGAGGAGAAGGGTAATTGAGGTGGTAGTTATAGTGATAGTGGTCAGTGAGTGCGGTATGGCAATGAAACGAAAGCAAGAGGAGAGGACTCTGTATATAGAAATACCAGACTTCGCCAAGCCATAGTGTGACCAAATATACTGCATAGGCACATTCCTCAGATTTACGGCTCAGCCGTAAAAACGAGTTGGTGGGGCTGTGCCAGTTTGCGGCCGCTGAGATCTGATTGCGTACTTTTTTGTGCGTTATCAGATCCACTGCGCAGTACATATAAGACTAGCGTCCCCCTGCTCGTCCTTGAGGAGGCGCGTATGCTTGAACTAAGTGTACGGCCTTGTGGTCGTAATATACTTGTGGTCCAAGATCTATAGAGGTCCAGTTGCGTTTTAGTTTTCCTATGATGACAGGGGTATGGTGGTAGCTTATAGCGTCCCTTGTATTTGACAACGCTTGGTTACCAAGTCAGTTTACCTTGCCTGAATGAGGCTCAAAATATGAAAAGAAAAACAAGTACATTTGAGGCTCTGAGAGAGCTTCTATGTAGGTTGATTACATAATCGATAGTTGGTTGCTATTAGGATTTTTTTCAAGGTGAAGGAATTTGGTTGTTTTGATCAATCTTTTTCACCTTGTTTTCCTTTATGCTCTTCTCTCCCTTTTTCAACATTTAAAAATTACCTTGGCACCCAAATACCTTCCTTTGCATTACCCCCTCCCTTACCAATATTCCCCTATTCCTCGCACCTTTTCTATCATTGAATAATATACTAATAATTCTTTCTTTAGGGGTCATCAACCGTTGGACCATCCTCCTCCATCCTCTGGTCCTCCGTCCTCCCGACCTCCATTGTCTCCCGGTGCTTCTCCGTACTCCTGTCCTCCACCGTCCTACCATCCTCCACCATACTTCCGTCCTCCTCCATCCTGCCATCCACCTCCCTACTGGCATGCTCCTCCGTCATGCGATCCTCCTGCGTCAGGCCATTCTCGTCAGTCCTACCGTCCTCCTTAGTCCAACCCTCCTCCTCCACCTGCCATCCTAATCGGTCATACCATCCTCCTATGTCCTGCTGCCCTCATCCGTTGTGTGTCCTCTACCATCTTACCGTACTAATTCGTCCTAGCGTCTGGCCACCTCCAGCCATCCTCCTCCCTCCTACTGTTCTCCTCCGTCCAGCCATCCTCCTCCGTCCCGCCGTCCTCCTCCGTCCAGCCATCCTCCTCCGTCTTGCTGTCCTCCTCCATCCCGCCGTCATCCCCCGTCCTGCCCTCATCCTCCGTCTCGCTGTCCTCCACCGTCCCGCCATCCTCCTCCGTCTTGCCGTCCTCCTCCGTCTTGCTGTGCTCCGCCATCCCGCCATCCTCCTCCGTTTTGCCGTCCTCCTCCATTCCATGGTCCTCCTCCCTCCCGCCGTCCGACTCCCTCCCGGCCTTCTCCTCCGTCCAGCTGTTCTCCTCCGTCCAGCCATCCCGCTCCGTCCAGCCATCCTGCCCCGTCCCGCAGTCCTCCTCCGTCCCGCCGTCGTCCTCCGTCTCGCTGTCACCCTGCGTCGCACTGTCCTCCTCTGTCTCGCCCTCGCCCATTGTCCCGCCTTCCGCCTCCCTGTCGCCATCCTGCTCCGTCCCGCAGTCCTCCTCCATCCTGCCGTCCTCCTCTACCCCAGCGAACTCCTACAGTCCCCCTTCTCCCTGGCTGGAATCTGCCAGCAACTGTCTCATTCAATCTCTTGTCTGAGGTTTCTTTTGTAGTCTATTCTTTTTCCGCAAGTTTGGCTTGTATAGGTTCATACTGAATTTATTTGTCCTGCCACTGCTGGTACTTCTACCTATTTCCCTCTGGAGGTTTATACTGTTCTACTTTCTCCTTAGGCTGCCTATGTTCCTTCCGTTGATTGTTTGTTTATTATATATACTCTTGGTCTTATTTGGTTTCATTTACCTATCGAAACAAGATTTTATATTTAAAAATACTAATAATAATAAATCAAACTAATAAATGTTCCATTAACAGTGAACTGTACTGGAAACAGCACCATGATCAAGTGTAAATATTATAATGATAATATAAAGCTCAACCAGGACTGACGTTCCAAATGGCGAGTTAGGCCATCAGTACACTCATACGAGTGCCTCAGGTAAACTGTACTTTCTCTTACTGTTTGAGTATCACTTGATGGGAGAGTATCAATCCATCCACTGACGTTACTCTTAGCAGTGCCTGGATTGTGACCCCCTCCATATTACAGGATACTTCAAGTAGTAGTTAGCAAAGAAGGCAAGTAGGATATACCAAACAAGTAAGAGACCTACCAGAGAAAGGTCAAAGAAGGACTTCGGGATAAACTATGTTATCCGTATGGGTAGGGTCTAGCTCGGAGGGTAGGAGCGTTAGTCCATCCAGCGATGTGACCCTTGACAAGGCCACATAGAGTTGCCCATGACTGAAGGCAGGGGTGCGTAAATCTACACCACCCTGCTCAAGGGACTGACCCTGAGACTTGTTCACAGTCATGGCAAAGCATAGACGGAGTGGAAACTGAGAACGCTGCAGGATGAAGGGGAGATCCTCTTCTGTAGTGGTAAGCTTGATCCGCGGAAGGAGGCAGATCTTGCCATCAAACTTTCCACCAAGAATCGCAACCTGTAAACAGTTACAGCTGATCCCCACAACCCTCATCCTGGTGCCATTGCATAAACCCTCACTGGGACTCAGATTGCGTAGTAGAATAACTGGGGCTCCAATCTTGAGTCGCAGGTAGGAAGGCGGAATAGATGCGAGGTTTATACTCTGCAGATATTCCATAGCATAGGGCTCAGCGGCACCAGCATTCTCTGTAACTTCGACATGGTTGGCAGCATCATAGCGTCTCACCACACCAGGCATTCTTACCAACACAACATCATTGAAATCAGACACGGTACCATTGCGGAAGGCGCGGATCGCACGACCTACAAGAGCTTGGTGATTGGAAACTGCTTTATTCAATAATGTCTGTCGATACAATTGATCGCAGAGCTGATCAACTGAAGAGACGCGGCGGATCCACACTGGCAATTGAATACTGCCACGCAGGGTAGGTACGGTAACCAGATCCTTGAGGAAGGTGAGGAAGATCCTATTGGTAATCCTGGCCGGGACTCGCATACTTGTCTTGAGTTTGAGGATCCTCAAGCCGGCCCAGATGGAGCCATGTTGGATGCAGGCAAGCACAGTGGCCTGCCTAGTACCCCGGCATATCACTGGCAAGATCTGGGCAAAGTCACCGCCCAGTACTGTAGGTATCCCACCAAATACCGCCTGGTTACCGGCATTGCAGATGTCATTCAATGTGCGATTGACCGCCTCGAAACAGAACTTGTCCTGCATCGGACACTCATCCCAAATGATCAGGGCTGTTTGGCGGATCAACTCCGCATGTTGCGAGTTTCGCGCAATGTTGCATACCGCATGCATGTCCTTCGAAAGCGGGATCTTGAACCTTGAATGTGCGGTCCTCCCCACTGGCAGAAGCTGTGCCGCTATCCCGGAGGACGCGACGCACAGTACTATCTTGCCCCGGGATCGGGTATGGCTGCACAGACAGTTGTAGAGGAAGGTCTTGCCAGTACCAGCGGGCCCATGAAGGAAGAAGGCGCTGGACCGGTGATGCTGCTGCGGGTCCTGCTCGTGGCTCTCCACCGCAGCCACAATGGCATCAAAACTTGCCACCTGATCCTCATTCAACTGCTGGCGCATTGCACTGAATGCTTCCCTCTCCTGCTCCATGTCATACCCCATCTCCTCCCCAATCATTGCATTCCTCCATTCCCTTCTCACTGTCTCCCTCCAATCCAACACCGGCAGGGGGAACTCATAATCTGCCAGAGTCTTTCCATACTCCCCGAGCAGCAGTTCCACAAGGTGCAGCTCATAGTCGAGATACAGGCAGTCTCCCATACCCTCTCCCCCAGCCGGCACAATAACCCTGCCTGTCACGAGCAGGCGCTGCAGGTCATCACAGAAACTGTCCTTGAACAGCTCCCAAATATTGGGTGGCTCCGTGACAGTAGTATGTTGAAGGGAAACGGTAAATAGTTGCCGCAATCCCTTACCGGTCATGAACTCCCTACCATCACGGAAGACTGCCACCCACTCTCCATCATCCTCCAGCAGCCGCAGCGCCCTGCAGGCACCCCTAAAGGTTTTATGGACCAACCCATGTACCGTCCGCAGATCCTCAAAGCTCCTGGCCCCTCGCACAACAGTCAGAAGTAACCGCAGGTAGTAGCGTTCTCCCATCAGGGGGCTGGCTGCATACATGCGACCAATGGAAAAATGCTGACTCCAGGGCCTCCTTCCCCCGCGGGCTTTATAGACATAGTGCTCAGGGAATTCGTGGTACAAATACCACCTTCCATCATCCTCCTCTTCATTGTACTTGAAGTATGCAAGGAGGGTGGTAAGCTTGGCATCCATAGCCTCACGTATGGCCTCTGGATCTGCACCCTCCGAGAAGTAGACTGGCTGATGCCCAGGAAGGTGTAGGGCGCGGTGCTGCACGGTAGGCAACTCGTTGTGGGTTTTGAATACGAACAAGCGCCATACCGCCTCCGTAGGACCAATGTAGCGTCCATGGAGATAGCGTTTGATCTCGTCGTTGTCGCATTCGAGCACAGCAGTAGCGCGATCCCCACCCTGGTAAATGTACTTGTGAATATATTTCACAGCTTTGATAGACCCGCACACCTCCACATTTATATGTGCCTTGTAGGGGAGAGCCAAGTATGGACTGTAGGGTACCACCCTACGATTGTCGATGACAGCCATAACATCAGCTCCCCTCCTCCGAACCGCCACTGTTAACGACTGCCCTGTGTCCCTCCTCCGATAGGTGGGATAACTATCCGCGGTGATGAATGTCTCCTCTTGGAAGGGACGTGGATAGCCCTTGCGGCAGGTCCGGGTGGTGAGTGGATCAAGGCCCTGCATGCAGGCTGCCTGACCATTCCCACCAGCACAGTGAGAGTGTACCATTGGCGTTCTAATGATATCTCTCAGTTCCTGACTGCGATCGTCATCGCCACAGGGAAGTTCCGCGCGGATGAACCCATCGAGATTGGCGGCAGTCAGAAACTGGTGGTCGGTCTTGAGGATCACCAGGAGGTGTAGATGTGGGAGTCCCCGCTTCTGGTACTCGATAGTCCAGACCCAACCAAGCCAAATACCGAAGATCTCCTTGTGCCTGATCTGGTCTAGAAGATCTCGTACCTTGAGATTGAAGACGCGAGCTACCAGGTCCGGCCGGTCCACTGCGGTTTGAAATGGTAGTAGCTCGCGCTCAATCGCAACCCAGTTTGGGTTTGCGGTGAAGGTTATGAACAGCGAAGGTTTGCCAAAGCGGCGCACAATCGCTATGCTGTCCTAGTACAGCAGTTGCATGAACCTATCCCCTCCCACATAACTTGACGGTAGAATCACCCTCCTTCCCACATGCACAAGATCACCGTCCCCAGCTTCCAGAACATCCGCCAGCCCATTGTAAACTTCGGCACGGAGTTTCCTCTGGTGGGTGCGTAGCCAAGCCAGTTTGTTTTGATCGCAGACAGCCCAGGCGTCTACAACAAAGTGTTGGAACAACCTCTGCGCACGGAAGAGGGTGGCTGGCTCCTCGAGCCTGGTATGCAGCCGAAACCTATAGAAAGCGCGCTGGTTCATGCTTCGGTCCTGGCCATTTCCTTGAGCATTCTCTAGGGTCCTTCCCCAGTTCCAACCAGGTTCTCCATAAGGGAAGAGAAGAACATACAGGAGGGGAAGGTAGGAGGGATGATTTGGGTTGATAAGGGTGCATGGATTGGCTGCATCACCCCCATTGACCCTCCTGGCCAGAATGATGTCCCTGAATCCCCCAATTTCATACTCCTGTGGCAGAATCATGGAGACTTCATCTGCCACTGGTAGGTTCTCACGCCTCAGATCGGCACCCCTCTCCACAACCAGGTGCAGTTGTGGATTCAGGATGATTAAAAAGTTGTCCTCCGAGGCCACGATCTGCGCCAAACGCTCCTGAGCCGGCAGCTAGATCCGGATCAGTTCATTAGACTCTTGCAGCATCAAGGTCAAGGAATGGATCAGTTGGGCATCCAATTCAGGTGCACGGCTAGCTCTGAGTTGTGATGCCATTACCGGATCATAGAGGTATATCTGAGAAAACTGGGCATCTCGATCTCCTGCAGGCACCAGGGGGCCCTGCCTATGATACACGGCACCGTGCACCTGGAAGAGTTGGAATGTTCCCCCAATTGGACCCGTCCTGTTGTCCATGTTGAACTTGATGCTGGTGAAGGCGAAAAGAGACTTCCACATGCTTAGCCCGTCCCGGAATGCCTTTGACTGAGCATCGACTCCACTCATCAGGCCATTGAGGGGCTCAGGCAGTGGACGCATCGCCTCTATCACCACCTTGCCATGCTTGCACAGGACTCAAAGCTTACCTCACGCCCGCGCGGTTGGTTGGTTGCTAACTCCGATATCCAGTGTAATGCATGGCAGCCTGTACACCTCCGGTCCATCCTCCCTAGATCATGGGCAGTCCACCGGCTACTCTGGTCAACCAAAGCGAGATTGGTTCGAAGGGGCAGCCCCGCTGGGTCCTGTCCTCCCGGTTCAGAGACAACCAGATTTCCCTCCTGCTGTGCCATACTTCTGGCCATTCTCGGTTGCCTAGCAGAGACCTCGATGACTGTAACTGCCGCCTCCTCAGTGACCTCAAATCCCCGGGCTACTATATCCCGCTGACGACTACGTGCCTGTTTCCATGATATTCCCTTTTAGCCTTCTGCACTGAGATATTCCTTGTACTCGGGCCTCACGGAAAAAACATACCAGACAGACCCTGCAGGTCTTCCGTAGTCCTCCTCTCCCATCCCAATCAAAGTCCGCTACCCTCATTCTCTCCCTACAGCGGCAACAAAGCTGGCCCTCTATTGCCTCCATCCGTTCCATATCTGGTCAATCATGTCAGCTAGAGTGTTTCAGCTGTAAATAATTCAATCCTACCTGGTCCTGCAAATTCATGGGGTACAATAATTGCAGCACCAGCATTCCCTGCTGTGCTTCTCAAAATCTCTCCCTCCCCAGATCCACCCACTTCAACCCGTAACTGTGTTGCTTCTTCCTCTGTCATTCTTGCCAGCAGCTGTTCTTGTCCCTGGTTGTCGGAATCCTGTTTAATCATCTTGTCATATTAGTAACCATTTTCTAAACTGCACGGGTTCTTATAATGGATAGGGCACTCACAAAACAGCTGCGGCACGAGGCAAGAAGGTAACCCCAACTATCGTCTCCAAATTCCTGTAGACCCTGGTCCTCCCCACAGACCACACAGCGCTTTCCCTGAAATCCTGCATATCCCAGCCATTATTTTTCAGTACTTCATTTGATCATACTGGACAGGACAAACTAACCAACTCTGTCCCCTTTCTGCTCCCTCGCGCCAACAACCACTAATGGCGCTACAACTGCTGGTACCATTCCACCACTCCTCCTCCTCCTTGCCTTGCACTATCAAGAATATAATTAGATTAAAGCCAAAGGTATATGGTTGTGGTGGGTACTAGTTGCTTACCAGGCATTCGCGGCACGTTTTTCGCTGGTGGCCTCTAGGATCGCAGGCAAATTCTGGCAAAGGTTTGCCTTTCCTACATCGTGTGCAGCACTGCATCTCAGGCCGCTTACAGCTGGTGGGAAAGGTACTGATCAGACTTTGCGGGCGAAGAGAAGATAGAGTTGAAGGATAAGAGCTCTGCAGTAGTCATCAATACAGTTGGGTAGGCAAGCAGGATAGAAGGTACTCTACTGTTCTGCAATTGGAGAGGGGAATGGTGTATAAGGGCAACGAGGTAGAAAAGGGTACATAGAAAGAAGAAAAGGCTTTGCGATAAATTAATGAGTGGAGTTTAAGGCCCTAAGAGCCTGGAAGAAGTAAGGCTACACTACTGAATAGCACCGTACGGGGCCGTTATCAGTTGTATCATATCATGCCTACACTGGTATCAAGGGCTATAGACAGAAGCCCAAGTAATTTTGTTTTTGAATTATATTGCATGCGTTTATTTGCGTGCAATTTTGACTGCGTAAAGTGGTTCTGCTGAGTATATAAAAGAATTATGATTACTTGAGGTCACATTTATAGAGTCTTCTTTTAATATCCACCTGGTGTTGCTTAAATTGTTCTAACATGTATTCTTGTTTGTAAAATTACAGATTGTATTGTTATGATTGGTATGGTTTTGATTTTATATTTCCCTGTTTTAGTATACTTTTAATTTAATATAATCCAATTTTGGTACTGGACAGTTCAATTTACTTGGAAAATTTATATTGTTCTAGTTAGCATTTCCTTGATTGATTCATTCCTTGCTTTTTACAAGAATGCTTACAATTTTCATTCATGAATTGATTTATTTGTATTTTATGTTTATCTTATATAGTACTTATATGTAATTTAATTCACATTTCTTTTATATATTTATACATGTGATTTTTATATTTACTTCATATTTTATTTTGTATATAAGTTTTATTAATTTGTTTTAGTTTTAGGCATAATAGTGCAGGTTCATTTTGAATATATCTGGAGATAGAAATTTGGCTATTTTTTGGTTTAGAAATTGTTTTTGTTCTTTGCATTTGTAACACTGTAGAATTGTTGATACTGCAGGCCAGAGGTGGAGGAGGAAGGCGGTGGTGGAGGTTGCACAGGATGAGGATAGTGTAGAAGGAAAGCAAAGAGGGGGGAGAGGCCTCCTTTTATAGAAATACCAGACTCTGCCAAGCCATTGATGTGCGGAAATATTCTCTCAGTGCACAATGCAGTACGGCAATGCAGCCGCGAAAATATTTTAAGTGGCTGGTGTAGTGTGGCTTGTGCTATGCAGGAAACACAGCCATCAGAGGAAAGGTCGCGGCTGGTTGCGTACGCTGGTGGGGCTCTGCGCGCGAAAAACGGGAAAATCAAGATTTTCAGGAATACCTAGGAGTGTATATTTCATAACAGCCCTATAGGGTGACTAAATATACATCATGTGGGAATTTCTGAGCATGGGTGGTACACCCACAAAAAGTGGTTGGTGCAGCTGACTTGGCGTTTGCGGCGGCTGAGTTTAGTGCGTGCATGTGCGTCGCTCTCGGCGGACGGTCCGGTACATATAAGACTAGCGTTCCCCTCCTCGTCCTCGAGGAGGCGCGTATGCTTGAAGTAAGTCTAGGGCCATGTGGTCGTAATATACTTGAGGTCCAAGATCTATAGAGGTCCAGTTGCGTTATACTTTTCCTATGATGACAGGGGTATGGTGGTAGCTTATTGCGTACCTTGTTTGTGACAATGGTTGGTTACTAAGTGAGTTTACCTTGCCTGAACGAGGCTCAAAATATGAAAAGAAAAACAAGTACATTTGAGGCTCTGAGAGAGCTTCTACGTGGGTTGATTACATAATCGATAGTTGGTTGCCTTTAGGATTTTTTTCAAGGTGAAGGAATTTGGTTGTTTTGCACAATCTTTTTCACCTTGTTTTCCTTTACTCTCTTCTCTCCCTTTTTCAACATTTAAAAATTACATTGGCACCCAAACACCTTCCTTTGCATTACCCCCTACCTTACCAATTTTTCCCCTATTCCTCGCACCTTTTCTGTCATTGAATAATATAGTAATAATTCTTTCATTAGGGGTCATCAACCTTTGCATTATCCTCCTCCATCCTCCGGTCCTCCGTCCTCCCGTCCTCCCATGTCTCCCAGTGCTCCTTCGTACTACTGTCCTCCACCCTCCTCCCATCCTCCACCATACTGCCGTCCACCTCTATCCTGCCATCCACCTCCATACTGGCATGCTCCTCCGTCATGCGATCCTCCTGCGTCAGGCCATTCTCGTCTGTCCTACCGTCCTCCTCGGTCCAACCCTCCTCCTCCACCGGCCGTCCTAAGGGGTCATACCATCCTCCTCCATCCTACCGCCCTCCTCAGTTGTGTATCCTCTACCATCCTACGGTTCTCATCCTTCCTAGCGTCTGGCCACCTCCAGCCATCCTCCTCCCTCCTACTGTCCTCCTCTGTCCCGCCGTCCTCCTCTGTCCCGCCATCCCCCTCTGTCCCGCCGTCAACCTCCGTCCCGCCGTCATCCTCCGTCCAGCCATCATCCTCCGTCCTGCTGTTCTCCTCCGTCTCGCTGTCCTCCTCCGTCCTACCGTCCTCCTCCCTCCCACCATCATACTCCGTCTCGCTGTCCTCCTCCATCCCGCCGTCATCCTCCGTCCAGCCATCATCCTCCATTGTGCTGTCCTCTTCTCTCTCACTGTCCTCCTCCGTCCCACCGTCCTCCTCCGTCCGACTGTCCTGCCTCCCGCCGTCCCCCTCTGTCCAACCGTCCTCCTGCCTCCCGTCCTCCTGCTCCGTCCAGCCGTTCTCCTCTGTCCAGCCGTCCTCCTGCATCCCTCTGTCTTCCTACGTCTCGCTGTGACCCTGCGTCGCACTGTCCTCCTCTGTCTCGCCCTCGCACACTGTCCCGCCTTCCTCCCCCCTGTCGCCATCCTGCTCCGTCCCGCAGTCCTCCTCCATCCTGCCGTCCTCCTTTACCCCAGCGTACTCCTACAGTCCCCCTTCTCCCTTGCTGGAATCTGCCAGCAACTGTCTCATTCTATCTCTTGTCTGACGTTTCTTTTGGAGTCTATTCTTTTTCTGCAAGTTTGGCTTGTATAGGTTCATACTGAATCTATTTCTCCTGCCACTGCTTCTACTTCGACCTATTTCCCTTTGGAGGTTTATACAGTTCTACTTTCTCCTTAAACTGCCTATGTTCCTTCCGTTGATTGTTTGTTTATTATATATACTATTGGTCTTATTTAGTTTAAATTACATATCGAAACCAGATTTTATAATTCAAAATACTAATAATAATAAATCATACTAATAAATGTTCCATTAACAGCGAACTGTACTGGAAACAGCACCATGATCAAGTGTAAATATTATAATGATAATATAAAGCTCAACCAGGACTGATGTTCCAAATGGCGAGTTTGGCCATCAGTACACTCATACGAGTGCCTCAGGTAAACTGTACTTTCTCTTACTATTTGAGTATCACTGGATGGGAGAGTATTAATCCATCCAGTTAGGTTACTCTTAGCAGTGCCTGAATTGTGACCCCCTCCATATTACAGGATACTTCAAGTAGTAGTTAGCAAAGAATGCAAGTAGGATATACCAAACAAGTAAGAGACGTACAAGAGAAAGGTCAAAGAAGGACCTCGGGATAAACTATGTTATCCGTATGGGTAGTAGCTAGAAGAGGGTAAGAGCGTCAGACAATCCAGCAATGTGACCCTGGACAAGGCCACATAGAGTTGCCCATGACTGAAGGCAGGGGTGCGTAAATCTCCACCAACCTGCTCTAGGGACTGACCCAGGGACTTGTTCACAGTCATGGCAAAGCATAGACGGACTGGAAACTGAGAACGCTGTAGGATGAAGGGGAGTCCTCTTCTGTAGTGGTAAGCTTGATCCTTGGAAGGAGGCAGATCTTGCCATCGAACTTTCCACCAAGAATCGCAACCTGTAAACAGTTACGGCTGATCCCCACAACCCTCATCCTGGTGCCATTGCATAAACCCTCTCTGGGACTCAGATTGCGCAGTAGGATAACTGGGTCTCCAATCTTGAGTCGCAGGCAGGAAGGCGGAATCGATGCGAGCTTTATACTCTGCAGATATTCCATACCATAGGGCTCTGCAGCACCAGCATTCACAGTTACATCAACGTGCTTGGCAGCATCAAAGCACTTCTCCTGACCCGGCATTCTCTCCAGCAGCTTATCATTGAAGTCAGACACCGTGTCATTGAGGAAGGCAAGGATTGCACGACCAACAAGAGCGCGGTGATTGTTAACGGCTTCGCTCAATAATGGCTGAGGATACAATTGATCAAAAAGTTGATCAACAGTAGAGACCCGGCGGATCCACACAGGCAATTGAATACAGCCACTCAGGTTAGGTTGGGCAACCAGATCCTTAAGTAAGGTGAGAAAAGTCCTATTGGCATCGCTGCCAGGGACTCGTATACTTGTCTGGAGTTTGACAATGAGCAAGTGGGCCCAGATCGAGCCATGTTGGATACAGGCAAGCACAGTAGCCTGCCTGGTACCCCGGCGTATCACAGGCAAGATCTGGGCAAAGTCACCACCAAGTACCGTAGGTATCCCACCAAACACTCCCTGGTCACCGGCATTGCAGATATCATTCAAGGTTCGGTTGACCGCCGCGAAGCATGCCTTATGCCACATTCGAACCTAATCCCAAATGATGAGAGAGGTTTGGCGAATCAACTCTGCAAGCTGTGAGTTGTGTCCAATATTGCATACAGCATGCATGTCGTTCGAGAGCGGGATCTTGAACTGAGAATGTGCTGTCCTCCCGCCAGGCAGAAGCTGTGCCGCTATCCCAGAGGACGCGATGCACAGCACAATCTTACCCAGAGATCGGAAATTGCTGCACAAACAGTTGTAGCGGAAGGTCTTGCCAGTACCAGCCGGTCCATGAAGGAAAAAGGCCCTGGCCAGGCGATGCTTCTGCGGGTGCTGCTCCTGGCTCTCCACCGCAGCGACAATAGCATCGAAAGTTAACACCTGATCCTCATTCAACTACTGGTGCTTAGCTCTGAATTAATCCCTCTCCTGCTCCATGTTATACTCCTACTCCTCCCCCATCATCGCATTCCCCCATTCCCTTCTCCCACTATCCCTCCAATGCAATACCGGCTGGGGGAGGTCACAATACGCCAGCGACTTGCCATACTCTGAGAGCAGGACACCAATCAGGTGAAGCCCATAATTGAGATATAGGCTATCTCCCGTATCCTCTCCACCAGCCGGCACAATGACCCTGCCTGTTACAAGCAGGCGCTGCAGGTCATCGCAGAAACTCTCCTTGAACTCCTCCCAGATATGGGGTGGGTGCGTGCTACTGGTATGTTGAAGGGCAAGCGCAAAGAGCTGACGCAAGGCCCTACCGGTCATGAACTCCCTACCATTACGGAAAAGTGCCACCCACTCTCCATCATCCTCTAAGAGCCGCAGCGCCCTGCAGGCACCCTTAAAAGCATGATGGACCACCCCATCTACCCTCCGCAGGTCCGCAAAGCTGGTAGCACCACGTACAACAGTCAAAAGTAGACACAGGTAGTAGCGTTCCCCCATGATGGGGCTGGCTGTATACATGCGACCAATAGCGAACCGCTGACTCCTGCGCTTCCATCCACCTCTTGCTGTATATACGTAGTACTCGGGAAATTCGTTATACAAGTTCTGCCTTCCATCTACATTCTCGGCATTATATTTGAAATAAGCCTGGAGGGTGGTAAGCTTGTCATCCATTGCCTGAAGTATGGCTACTGGATCTGCACCTTCCGCGAAGTAGACTGGCTCATGCCCAGGCAGGTGTAGGGCGAGGTGCTGCACGGCAGGCAACTCATTGTGGGTTTTGAATTCAAATAAGCGCCATCCCGCCTCCGTTGGACCAATGTAGCGTCCATGGAGATACCGGTTGATCTCGTCATTGTCGCTCTCTAGTACCGCAGTAGCACGATCTCCACCCTTATAAATGTACTTATGAATATATTTCACAGCTTTGATTGACCCGCATACCTCCACATTGATGTGCGCCTTATAGCGGAGAGCCAAGTATGGACTGTAGGGTACTACACTACGATTGTCAATGACAGCCATAACATCAGCTCCCCTCCTGCGAACAGGCACTGTGAATGACTGTCCTGTATCCCTCCTCCGATAGATGGGATAACTATCCCGGTAATGATAGTCTCCTCTTGAAAGGGAAGCGGATAGCCCTTGCGGCAGGTCTGTGTGGATAGTGGATCGAGTCCCTGCATGCAGGCTGCCTGACCATTTCCACCAGCACAGTGAGAGTATACCCTTGTCGTTCTAATGATATCTCTCGGTTCCTAACTACGATGGTCATCGCCAGCGGGAAGTTCTACACTGATGAACCCATCGATATTGGCAGCAGTCAGGAACTGGTGGTCCGTCTTGAGGAACACCAGGAGGTGTAAATGCGGGAGTCCGCGCTTCTGGTACTCGATAGTCCAGACCCAACCAAGCCAAGTACCAAAGATCTCCTTGTGCCTGATCTGGTCCAAAAGATCTCGTACCTTGAGATTCAACACCCGTTCCACAAGATCCGGCCGATCTGATGCTGTTTGAAGTGGTAGCAGCTCGCGCTCAATCTCCACCCACTTTGGGTTCGCGGTAAAGGTTAAGAATAGTGATGGTTTGCCAAAGCGGCGCACAATCGCTATGCTGTCCTGGTACAGATGTTGCATGAACCTGTCCCCTCCCACATAACTTGCCGGTAGAATCACCCTTGTTCCCACCCGTGCAAGATCGACGTCCCCAGCTTCCAGAACATCCGCCAGCCCATTGTAGACTTCCGCTCGGAGTTCCTTCTGATGGGTACGCAGCCAAGCCAGCTTGCTTTGATCGCAGACAGCCCAGGCGTCTACTACAAACTGCGTGAATAATCTCTGTGCACGGACGAGGGTGGCTGGCTCCTCAAGCCTAGTATGCAGACGGAACCTATAGAAGGCGCGCTGGTTTAGGCTTCTATCCTGACCATTCCCTTGGGGATTCCCTAGGGTCCTTCCCCAGTTCCACCTAGGTTCCCCAAAAGGGAAGAGAAGAACATACTGGAGGGGAAGGTAAGAGGGATGATTCGGGTTGATGAGGGTAAATGGATTAGCTGCATCGCCCCCATTGATCCTCTTGGCCAGAACGAGATCCCTAAATCCACTGCTCTCATACTCCTGTGGCAGAATCATGGAGACTTCATCT
Organism: Tuber calosporum; assembly: GCA_003316355.1. Taxonomy (NCBI): domain Eukaryota; kingdom Fungi; phylum Ascomycota; class Pezizomycetes; order Pezizales; family Tuberaceae; genus Tuber; species Tuber calosporum. The sequence goes on from QFET01001405.1 coordinate 103,705, forward strand.
GCCACTGGTAGGTTCTCGCGCCTTAGATCGGCTCCCCTTTCCACAACCAGGCGCAGTTGTGGATTGAGGATGATTCGAAGATTTTCCTCCGAGGCTACGATCTCTGCAAACCGCTCTCGAGCTGTGAGATAGAGCTTGATCAGGGGGTTGGATTGATCCAGCATGAAGGTCAAGGACCGAATGAGAAGGGAATCCAATTCTGGTGTACGGCCAGGTCGGAGTTGCGCTGCCATTGCCGGATCATAGAGGTACATCTGAGAATAGAGGGCATCTCGATCCCCTGCAGGCACCAAGGGGCCCTGCCTATGATACACAGCACCGTGCACCTAGAACAGTTGAAATGTCACCCCAATCTCACCCGTACGGTTGTCCATATTGAACTTTATGCTGGTGAAGGCAAATAGAGAGTTCCACCTGCGTAGCCCCTCCCGAAATGAGCTGGAAATGGCATCGACTCCGCTCATCAAGCCATTGAGGGGCTCAGGCAGTAGACGCATCGCCTCTATTACGACCTTACCATGCTTGCAGCACGACTCGTAGCTGACATCCCGTCCCCGTGGTTGGTTGGTCGACAACTCCGAGATCCAGTGCAGTGCATGGCATGCAGTACACCTCCTCTCCATCCTACCCAGATCATGAGCTGTCCATTGGCCACTCTGGCTAACAAACGCGAGATTTGTTCGAAGTGGCAACCCCGCTGGGTCCTGTCCTCCCGGATCAGGGACAACCAGAACTCCCTCCCCCTGTGCCATACTTCTTACTCCTCTCCGTTCATTTGCTGGACCTTCAACAAAGGGAACTACCAACCTATGACCAGAGCTTCCTGGAACCTGCGGTGAACCAACTTCTCCTTCGATGTAATCGGCAACTCGAAGTGTACAATATCTCCTCTGCAATAGCTCCCTACTCTCAGCTCTTTGTTCCCGCTGACATTCCTGCTCATACAATATTTCTGTCAGTATCCTGATACTTATTTCTATCAAATCTAATAAGATTTCGAATTGCTTACCAGACATCGCCTGCATGTCTTTCGGAGGTTTCCACTTCCATCATCGGCAAATTCGTCCTTCCCTTTAATAATATAACACCTGGTGCAGCTCTGTACTCCCTGTTCCTCTGCCTGGCCTGTATGATATCATTAGCTAGATGATATAACTTGGCAGCTGATCTTACCTCTTGACTCCACTACTATTTGGTTATCCATCTCCCGAATCCCTCTCCAAAATCCCTCATTTGGCACAAGTGTTCCATTCTCCTGCTCTGTCTGCCTTACCACAGCCTCTGCTGTAGCTACCTCCATCAACACAGGCCCACCTCCTATATTCAGTAGCTGGAGTGACATCTGCAAAAAAGTACCCACATATTAGTTTTTTATATTTCCATATTTAGGCTTATAGTAACTGAGTATTAGTTATACCGTGCAATCCTTGCAATTTACATTGATATGGCCATTGAGGTCAAACCCAAATTCTTCTCGTGGTCGGTCACGCTCACATTCCAAACAGCGCTTGAACTCTCTATTGACCTCCCCTGTTATCAACTTTAGTACATTTCCCTAGGTATTGAAGAAAGAAGACTAACCTTCATTTTGCCCATGTGGGACACCTTGACCTCAGGGCATACTATCGACTCGCTCTCTCACTCTTCTCTGTTGTGCCCGCATCCCCCTCTATTCATATGTAACTGCCAATTAGAAACCTTTTGTCCTAAGTTTATACTACTGGGTTACTTACCAAACAGACTTTGCATGTTTTGCGAAATCCTCCTCTTCCGTCACTCTCAAACTCCTCCCCTGACTTGTCATGGCGACACCTGGTACAAGGTGGCATCTTCTGCTAAGGCATTATCTTGTGAATATTCTGTCAACAATTTATGAAGCAAAAATGAATTACAAAGGAATTATTTAAAATTAAGATCGAACCTTTATTGTTGAATGTAGGCAGTAGAGAGAAAGTGGAGGCCAGGTATTTGCCAGAGAGGGTGGTGAAAGTAGGAAATGGACAGTGAGGGTGTATTGAAGATAGGAGAAGGAATATAGAAGTGAGTTAATTTATAACTATAGAGATATTGGAGGCTTTGTAATTCAGTATGAGGACTTCTAGCTGCCGGTGCATTTTTCAGAACCCTGGATACTACTACATATGAATAGTGATTTGCCTCAGAATATGCTCGCTAATGTCGATTAACTTTTATAATCAGATAATTGACCAAGTTTATATGACAATTCTAATAGCCTCTTGATCAGGTTACAAATTCCCCCCTGAATTATAAAACTGACATTTATAAATTTACTTTTCCTTGTAACATACTTATAATCTATTTTCATACTCATATTTTTGCCTATTTTTAGTTTAATTTTATAATTTAATATTTTTCCTTTCTCATTTGAGTATATATGTTTATTTCAGTAGTATATATTTATTTCTGCAGAATAGTTTTATCCTCTGTGATATACATATGGGTGGTCACAACCTAAAATTAGGCTGACACCCAAAATCCAGTTTTGTCTTGTTACAGTTTTAAGTTTGCATAACAACCAGAATTATTCTGACAAAATTATTATATTTTAAATTCTTGAGCCTATTAACACACGAATTTCCATAAGAAATATTTTCTGAGAATATAGAAATATGCATTATATGCTTAGAGAGGTAGAATGCAGTGAAGCAAGTTTGTTGCATTTGGAAAGATAACCACTTTTGGCATATCAGCACCTATATAATACATTTACAGAGAATTATAAGATTAGAGATCTTCATCATCAGATGTAAACTGATTTTGGAGATAGATTATCCTCGTTATAACAATATATTTATCTTTTAATAATCTCTGTATATTGTATCAGATATAACTACCTCCTACATTTTAGATATATTGCTTTTTAACTTATCTTTCACTTACAGAATTTTCTGTTCTTATTTCTTTACACAAAATTGCAACTACTTAATGTCAAAATCGTACAATTTGTTACTCACTTAATAATAAATATTTAGGCAAGATTGGTGGTAGAATAAAGGAGATAAGTTGATAACTATGTGATTAATGATTTTTATAATAGGGGATTACTTTAGCTGCCATATATCTAACCTCTGCAGGCAAGCTGTATAATGGAATTAATAATTATGATATTTTTTTCACCTTAGTTGCAAACACAGGGACTTTTGTTAGTGATTTATTATTTGTATAAATGCAACAGTATATCAAAATCTCCACTTTCATGTGTTAGAAGACTGTTGCAAAATGGGAAGCTTGTTTAAAGCATTTTCTAAGACCTTTTTAACTTGGACGTGTTATGTTATAACTCAATAACACGGTGATTATTATATACGATTTATTATTTACAAGTATTGTTTATTTTACCTTTAATTGAATTTATTTATTCTATATTTATTCTATATTTAATTTAATTCCTTTTTAATTTAATTTAATTTTATGTTATTTTGTTTATTTAATCTATTTAATCTATTTAATCTATTTATTTTATTTTATTTATTTTATTTATTTTATTTATTTTATTTTTTATTTATTTATGCAGCATATTGGTGGATGCAGCAGCTTGGCAGGGAGGAGGATTGTGATTCTGGTGGAGAAGGATGGTGTGGAATGAAAAGGAAAGGGGGGGGAAGGCGTCCTTATATAGAAGGGGAAACCTTGCTGAGCCTTTTCAAGAGCAGATATACAGTGTAGTGCGCAATGGACCACGCGCGCAGCACAGCCGCAAAAACAAGTTGGTGTAGCTCGTTCATGCGCGTGCACGGTGGCTGCTGGCACGGCGCACACCTTGGCGCGCGCGCTCGGCGGACTGTCCGGTACATATAAGACTAGCACC
>QFET01001406.1:0-14877 GCA_003316355.1 Tuber calosporum
TCGACAACCAAGTTGGCCCCTTGGTGTTCTAAGAAACTATTGGCAAGTTCCAAACTGGAGGGCCATAGTTTGAACAGCAGGACGACGGCTGTTATCTCTTACCGAGAAGGTGTGAACACCAACGGAGAAAGAAGAGCTCTGATCACGCCATTAGCTGTGCGGGGGAAAAAACTTACAGGGTCAAAGGGGGTTCACTGTTGGGTTTTGTTGTGAAAATTGTTAGTAGATACTTGGTTGTATGGAGACCGGATGTAGTCCGCGAACAGTCAGACGCGGGATATAAATATCGAAGTGCCTCCCGAGCTTTAGCCATCATCAAGCAACCGAGAAGAGATCTTATCAATATCATACGTTCTACCTTGAAATCTTGAGCCTTCCTAGACAATCTCCGTCTACGATTTGATTACTTTAGCCTAGCCTGATTCGCTTGACCTTAGGATCGGCTACCCTTAACACTTTTGGCCCTGTATAGGGCAGGGTCAGGCTGGCGTAGGAAGGGTGTTGAAAGTATGAGCTTGGTGGGAACATAGTCAGAACCAGTTAGGTGTAGGGTTACGTCCAAGAAGTTGACGCAGAGTGCGAGAGATGGATTTGCAAATATAAGGTCTAGGACACCAGGTCTGGTAGTGCCATCGGAGGGAAACCTAGTAAGTATACCCAGTGCGTTAAGAAATATTCTCACTCTAAGGGCATTTCAAAGTGCGTGGAGGATAGGTGAAATTTAGTGTCTGAAAGGAACTGCATGGAGTCAGAAAGGGGATAGGGTAGGTTTTGGTTCCCAACCAGCAGGGTAGGAAAAGAATGTTCCCTAAAGAGGGATTGTGGGGTGATTGTGTGGGGATGGGAGGATATCTCAAAAGTGGAGTAAGTATTATAAACAGGAAAAACCTTATAAGGTGAATTGAAAAGCCCCAGAAAGGAAGTCAATATCAATTGCCATAAGGTCCCAGCAGTCAAAAAAAACTGTTAAGAATACCAAAGCTTGCATAAAGTCAAGTAGAGCATAAATTACAACCCTATGTTTGGTACTATTAGTAGCAGGTAGGGTAAATAGCTTATGGAAGGAAAATAATGGTAGTCGCCCGAGGAAGACTGGAAAATCTTGAAGGGTTGCCAGATGAGGGGTTGTGGTCATTTCTGTAAGGCTATTGAATAAGGAAAGAAATACATTCCAGCTCCAGAGGAAGTTGTGCTGAATGAGGGTGAGTGTTGTAACTGAGACCTGCTTAAGGGGCAGGGTGATCTATATACAACATATTGGCAGGGAAAGGCCTAGGGGCCATGAGGAAGTGGGGAACTGGAGAGCTAGGAGGGAACTGGTGCTGCAGACTTAGGGCGAGAGTGAGATGGGGTCCCGGTCTGTATGACTGGTTGGCGCAAACTGGTAAGATCTTGGTAGTCAGTTGGGAGAGGGGATTCTCAGTGAGTCATGTAGCAAGGGTCCATCTGGATCCATATTATCCCAAGCTACATTGGCAAGCTCTGGCCTCGATGGAGCTTCATAGTCAGTAGGTGGGAGTAGGCATGATGGGTATGACTGGTCTATGGTAGTATGGGTTCCTGTGCAGCTGGAATACTTGAAGGAGAAGGCCAGACAGCACCCAGCAACTGACTTCATATTCCCATCTTTGATGCATGTCTGGTTAGGGCAGTAGTGAGCTGCTTATATGTGCAATAAAGCACAAAGGGCGGAGTGGGGTTGGTAGCCTTCGACATGGGGGATGGATGGCCAAAAAGCTATCTCTTCTGGCATTGCATGAACTTACTGGAAGAGTGGGCATTTTCAACTATGGAAGATTGGGAAAAAAGGCGCATCGTGCAGCCAAGGGTGTTAACATTATCAGAGGCAACAGTAACTACCACTGATATAGTGGTTTTGGTAGCCCTGAAGTCAGGGTCAGTCTGGTGGAGGTGTGCAGAGTAGAAGACGAAATCAGATCCATTGCAGATTGATTTGAAGAAGGCAGGAAAGAGGTCACCCTGGTCATCAGGGCGATAGGCTGTGGTGAGGCTGTGAATAGCTAGCAGGAGCTCATTTGGGGAAGGGCGAAACAGGAGGTATGGGTTGTTCCCTACTGGGTAAGACAGGTTCAGGTGATTAGTCATAGCTTCAAAGTAAGGAGAGTATACAGGAGAAGGTCTATGTGAGTCAGTGGCCAGGAGGGTGAGGGACCACTTAGGGTTGACTCGGACACTGAAGGAAGAAGGAAAGGGCCAGTTGAGCTCTCAAAGGACTGCTGCCATTTGGTCGGCAGCGGTGGCAACTATTTGCTCTGCCCTCAGTCTAAAGAGGGGATACTGTGTCAATTTAGATCATCTTTTGAAAGTAAAGATGCCTTTGAAGATCCTTAGTGAGACAGTCGAGGATTCCATGGTCATATATGTCATGCTCATACTGACAGGATATCAAGGGGTAGAAATGTTACTGTTACTCTAGAACAACTTGGCCATCAGGTACATTTCCCATAACCAGATTTGTTTGGGTTCTCTCTTCTGTGGGCAGTTCAGACATATCTTTACATATTAGGATAAGGTTCACTCTTACTAGTAATTGAGTATGGAGGGAGAAAGGAGTGTCCAGTCTGGGAGGAGGTTATTATTCGTAGTTTACTTTAGGGTAGGGAGGGATATGGTATTCTTGATGGGTTGTAGTGGGAAACTAGTGCATAGAGGCAGAGGCAAAGATTCATCTCCACAAGGATAGATAAATCTCGATCTACAGGTGCCAATTGGTATTATATCCTATGGATGGAAATGTGGGAATGCACCATGTTGAACAGTTTAGTTAGTACAAGCAAATTTGGATTTAGTTGGGTCATAGAGTATAATATAGAGGTTGCGGGGGAGTCTACAGCACAGAGGCAGGCACACTAGAAGGCGGCAGAGAGGTAAAGTGTTACTGGTTTGATATCAGGTATGGGGAGTCAGCCAAGCGGAAAGCAGGGATCATATGTGAGTGAAAGAACAATTATTTCACCGGGCGAAGATTGGCCATACAAAATAGGATTGTGACTGGGGTTGGTATGAGGCAGTTAGTTACCCACCTTTGTACTTTGCTCTAAAAAACCTCAATCTACCCAACCCTAAACTTTTATTTTTCTTCCCTAATGTTTCTCATTTCCCTTTATCATTATTTTAAATATCATCCTTGCTTGCTTAAATACTTCATATTGCAGATATAGTAACTATATTGTTACATGTACAAAAGGTAAAACCTTTACCTAGTTTCCTAGTTTGTTTATTTATACTTAGGGGGGTGTTTGGCCTGCCAGGATTCTCATTTGAAAACATGATTCAATCTCTGATCATGATTTGAAATTACCATGGGTTTGGCACACTACTGCTTGATCTTGATCTGATTTGGGTTTCACCTGATTTTATATTTTGTATGTAAAGAAAAAAAGGGTACCTGTATTTTACTGTTGAAATAATATATTTCTATCTAGCATAACATAAGAGTAAGTAAAATAGGATCTGCCAAGATAAATTCTCAATTAGTATTAGTCATTCAAATCAGGACAAGATCATAGAGTATTTTGCATGTTCTAATCTTTGAATCATGATCTCAAACTCCCCAGATTTAGGTTATAACAATCTGATTTCATAAATGCCAAGAGCTGATCTCAAATCACAATCAGTGGCGGGCCAAACACCCCTTAATGTTTTGTTTTTACCATTATAACCACTATATACAGGCTCCTGTATATTACTACAAAATATATTATTAATTAAATAAAATTAAAAAAAAAATATATGTATCAGATATGAGGTACTCTCAATAGAGAAGGTAAAATTCCTGCTAATATATATCGTTCTCCTATCAGTTGATCTTGTACCCAAAATAGTCCTATATCCTCTTACTCACTTTTTACTATAAGGGGTTTCGTTTCCTTCAAAAAGTCCCTCATTCCCATAAAATATATTCTTCGTTGTGAAAGAATTCTTCAACTGTTCATTAAGGACTCCATGTGTCTGATTTAGGATAAAAGATCTTCTAGAATTGGTGAACTCTATCAAGTCTCTTTTGGTCTGCTGTACTTTCTTGCCCTTCGTATTCTACATGACTATCACATTAATTGTAATTCTCATTTGATGACTTACCGGTATCATGTGGTGGAAGTGGCACTGGTAAGTGATTATCTCCTCGATCAACACCGTTTGCCCTTATTTTTCCTTGCCTACGAATGAGGCTGATTCCTTCAAGGTAGTATCATACCTTCTGGCCTGTATTACCCATAGTTCGGGGGACCAGGGTTACCACCATCTGGTTTGGATCGTGGTATTGACTTTAACTTTTTCCGAATGTAACGGTAACGCGTGAACCAACAAGTCCAAGTAGACCTTCACGTAATTCCAACAGTTAAACAATAACTGTAGTAGTATGTATCTGAACGCGTCTGGTAGGAGAAAGTGCCCTGCAGCAGGGTGTGGGACGCAATGAGTTGAAACTGATGCATCAACTTTACTGGATGGGTATTGTTGCTCGCTCTGCCTATTTGTCAGTGAGGGCTACTTGGACAGTATCAATTCGAGTAAGTCTGATAGTACCTGAGTAATAACTTGTGGTTAAACAAGTGCTACAATGCGGAAGTGCTAGTGGATCGCAAGCTCCAGTATTACACAACCATAATGACTGATATGAGGGAGAGCTAGCTGAGTGGTGATCATGGAACCGTAGGTGCTCTCGCCGTCAAGCTAATAATGAACCCTTGTTTTCAACCAAACATCGCCAACTCCCAGCCATCTAGAACACACCCCGTTCGAATATCGTAACTAGTCCATAGGTCAAATGTCTAGTATTTCTTATTCTATGTAAAAACAAAAATAAAAACGAGATAGGCAGCAAAAACTAGAAGAAACTGCACCACCAGAATGCGTGCTTGTCAAGATATCTAAAACATATTCTAGAAGAAAAGGGTCCGGAAATCTAATTTAAAAGTTATATGAGGTATGTTTTTTTTTGTACTTAAAGCCAAACTCTAGACCTTTTTCTTTATCTGCAACACTTGGCATCTAAGATTGTTGAACCGTAGCAAGGCCGGGTATAGAAGCCCAAGCTTCTCTTGTTTGAGGAAGCTTTGGGCGGCCAAAGTTCTCGTCGATATCCTAAGAAACTAGCGTAAGCAGGCAAGACTAGGGGAGATGAGGAGTGGGTGAATAAACCAAGATCAATTTCAACGCATTTCTACTGCGCAGGTAGGGAAGTGGCGCAGCTAGCCCAGAGGGCTTGATTGTAGGTTGGACGCCAGCAGTGAATCCTCTGGATTCACTAGTCTTGTCTCTATGGGGATGGAAAAGTGTTTGGAGAACCTCATACGCGGCGAGAGTGAATCCAAATTGTGGAGAGCTACGAAGGATTCTCGCCGGACCACCTTTGTAGAAGGCTTTGGATCCTTCCTCACGCCAGATAGTCGAGGTGCAATGGATAAGCCCGCGATAGTGAGTCTGACCCTTCCTTGCCTCCACCTGCAGTCTTGTCTTGATCACATCACAAGGAGTGGTAAGGTAAGCCGCCGGCATACCTGCTATGGCACCGGATATGAGAAGCTCTGGGATACCAAGCTTCTTGGCTGAATTCTCACCAAACCAATTTTTCTTCAAATGAGAATATGTCGGGAAGTAGATTGCCGAAAATGGAACATCACGTAGCAAACATGCGGTCGCTCCCTTATATAATCCTACAAGACCAAGGTTTTTCACAATCCACAAGGCCGAGCGCCTGGGGACCCCTTCAACAGTTTTCGCTACCTCCCCTTGAACTTGCAGGCGGATCTTCACAATTTCGAGAGGGCTTGGACTCCGTTAGCACAGCGCGCGGTAGAGGGGCGGAAGGAGGGGGACCAGTAGAAACTCACTTGGTGAATACAACTTGGCAAGCCCCAGCGGACCCGCCAGCAATGATTTCCCACGGTAGGGAGATTTCTCCGTCTTTGCCCATGGCTTTTGATCTCACCAAGTCATTGACCGTAAGTTTGATTGCTTTCTCGGGGGCAACACCCTAACACCTCTAGCATTAGAACGAGACTATTTGAGCATAGGAGGTCAGGGTAAACTCACGATAAGTTGTGGACCCAAACCACTATAGAGGCCTCGGAACCCTTCGTTACGAATAACTTTTTTGGCGCAATCAATACTGTTTTTGTACATGAGCTCTCCGACAACTTTGCTGCGCTGATTCTGCATTCTGGTCTTCACCAAATCGATCGGGTATACAATCGTGGCCCCGAACGCGCCGGCGACCGATCCTAGTGCAAAATTGAATGCTGCATCTAATGCCTGACCAAAAAAACCCTGCCCTTGTGATACGGAAGTAACTGCAGGAACAGAGCCAGTGATAATAGCTGGTGCGTGAGTTTCCAGCCCAGGGTCTCGCCATGAAGAGTCGAGAACACGTGAAAAGTCGGCAAGGGAGAGAATCCCGGAAGTATTGTTAAGCCCCGCGAAATGGAAAAGAATGTCTGTCTCCATGGGAGTGAACAGATCAAAACGAGAAATCTTTGCTGCCTCGTTCATGAAACCGGCCCTGGTAACCCTGCCGTCAGCGGATTGAGCAGCAGCGTTCCGGACGATACGGTCGATCGTATCCATTTCACGAACGACGTTCTGGAAGGCGCATACGCTTGCATAGCTGATTTTTGGCCCTGCCGATATGATTGATAATGTATGGAGATTGTTAAGCAGGTGATCAGAGAGCTTGTGTTTTGAGGTCTCGAGTATAATTCGTTGGAAATGTTCCGGCTCAATATAGCCAGACTTGTTCTTGTCATACAGGCGAAAAGCCTGCCTAACACGCTCATCTTGAAGTCCCCGAAGCATCTGCGAGAATTGAGGGTAGGCAAGGCTGTGTCGGCTGTTCTGACCCCCGAGATAGAGTGTAGCCCACTCACTAGCCCAATCGAAAGGTAGGCTATTAGGCCCTTTGTTTTGGTTATAGAAGGTCACAAAATCATCGTATTTCACACTGCCGCTTCCCTCCATGTCGAAAAGTCTGAAGGCGATTTGATATTCAGCGTCAGGTGTGGCAAGAATGTTTTCAAAAATTGCCCAGTCTCGGATGTTGAGCACACCTTGGCTGCGCCTATCTGCGATATCGAATAGGATGGCATATTGGTCTCGTTTAATTTTGTGATAGTCTTGATCCGGAGGTGCGATCGCATCAATGAAATTCTCCTTTGTCATAAGTTTTTCGTCACTAGTCGGCACGGTAATTGAAGCAAAGTTTCCGAAATGCGCTCTGATTTCCGGGGTCAGTGAGGGATCTTGTTCGACCACTAGCAAGGAGTCATTGATATTTTGCGGCGGAGTCGCCATTGGTTTGGAATGGAATGAGGCTCTGAGAAGAATATTAGTTTATCCGGGATCTGCAAGGGGCCAGAGGAAGAAGTAGCAACCCTGGAAAAATATTTTACGGAATCAACAACACACAAAAGAACAGTATCCCTGCCAACAAAGGATCAGGAACGGGAGACAAAGTAGGAATGACAAGCAGGGGAAGCTAAGTGAGAGGAGAACTAGTGAAGAGAAACAAGTAGAATTGACCAAAAGCCAGTGAGGGGGGAAGAGGATTGTGAGGGAGTACCGTAGTTGGGCAGGTAGTGGCGAATGGACACGAGAGGAGGTTCGACTACCGTATGTCAAGAAACAATTTGGGAAAAGGAACAGAGGGCAGGAGGGGAGGGAGAGCAACAAGAGCAGCACAGTTGGCGAAGGAAAAAAAAAAAATAGGTTGAAAAGGTTCGCCAATGAGTGGTCAAAAGGAGCGAAGAGGCGAAGATTGAAAGCCGGGGGGGGGGCATTATCAGGGTTTGCATGATCTAGTGAGCAGGAAAGAGCGAAAGGGTTGGGGGATGCCCTGAACGTCCTTCACCGTAGAATGACGCTTAAAAAAAAAATTTGACAGGAATTGGACAAAAGAGCAAACCAAATGAAGAAAATGAATTCGCGAATGAAAGCCAAGCTTACCTCAAAACTTGTTTGGGATGATTATCACATTTTACATTGTACTTTCCTCAATGAAGGAGGAGTTGGGGAAAAAGGAGACACCTAAGTTCTGACTGCTGCTCATTCAGTTATATTTTCCATTGAGATTCCGAATTGATGCAAAGAGCGGCGGGAAGGAAGCGGGAATTGGAAAAGGGAGCAATAAAAAAATAAAAAAGGAACAATGTCAGAGTTGGGACAAAGAGAGGAAAATACGGCAATTGAGAATCTCGCCAGGCCGTTCGGGTTGCCCCTCATAGTAAGGTCTGTTGTATCTTGATTTTTCATGCTTGGCCTCAAGCGAGGGCTGGAAGGATCTGCTCGATGTGGTCCCCTATTCCAAAGGGGAAAATTCTGAACATCCTCGCCTCCTTCTCAATCGTTTCGGGTTTTACGATACGGTAGCCAGCATATACGGCTGATATGTAGAGATTGAGCACTTGAGTTTGAGGAGATTGAGGGTTATTATGTTAACTATAAATTATCATTAAAATTACCGAAACTGGCCAATAGGGGGAAGCAGGAATGTGGGAATGAAGAGTTCACATAGCTCACCATAATGTCGGAGGTTCTCCAGGTACTCGAGTACATACTAGAATTCTTTAGTGGCTATCATATCGGGAATGGGAAAATAACCCTCTCCCAGTAAATTTCCCCCAAGTCTGTCTCACCTCTAATGTTCACCGAGCCCCTCTTTATGGGTAAAATTCTAACAATAATGTTGGAAAAAGACCGAGGACAAAAAACGCTGGAGAGGGAGAAGGTTCCCCCGTATTGTAGATTTCCTAAAGTTTGCGAAAAAACTGGCTGGACAAAATGTTGGGAACCCATCTTGTGTTTCAGGTCTGGGTTGAATATGCACTTGGCAGGCCACTGATTTCAATGATCCACAGCACATTTGATACTTCAGAGCGAAATTTTCAGTACGACTCTGGTGGATGCTATTGCGCAATCAAGCTCAGAAGAAATAAAAAAAAAAAAGGATTGGGAACTGTGGGCCCTTTTGCAAACTTTCGGAAAACTATGATACAATGACGGTGTCAAGGTTCCAGCCAGTTCGGGAGATGCTATGTGCCTGCGAAGATGACAGCAGTCAATGAGAATGCTGCAGGGTTCAGAGGAAGTAGCAGCTCAACAACAGTTTTACTATAGAGAATGAGAACTAGTAAAAATAAATTGTGCAATTTGATAACTTAAAATCCCCTGTTAAGGGTAGTTGATGCAAAGGGAAAGTGAATCAAACTAGGATTAAAATCTTTTCTTGGTAGACAGAGATTGTCTAGGAAGGCAGAGAGATAAAGTAGTAAAGTGTTTTGAGTAAAACTTGTGATATTGATGAAATCTCTTCTCAATTGCTTGATAATAGGTAGAGCTTAGAAGGCACATCGATATTTGTATTGCATGTCTGAGGGTTAACAGAGTATATCTATCTCTCATACTAACTATTTATATGTCTTGATTTTCTCAGTCCTACTCCAAGTATGAACAGTAATTGACCCAACAAACCTTCCTTCCCAGATGGCTTATAGTGCATTTAGGGCTCCTCTTTCACCAAGTGTATGCTTCCTTGCTTAGTAGGAGAGGCATAATCCTCCCCTGTCTTTGAAACTAAGACTGTCAAAATTAGAACTTGCCAATAGTTTTTTAGAAAAACAATGGGGCAGGTTGGTTGTTGAACATATCTCCGGTGTACTGTCATACCCGACTTTGCAGGTGCTTACAGGAGAACCTATGTTGCAGATCGGTCTAATGCCTTGTCATCTTCCCATCCTCTCCTTAACATCCTGTGCCAATATATCTGTTGACTAAAATTTGATCATATTGGAGCATCAGTATTATCTCGACTCTAGAAAGAGTAGCCTACTTCATGCTTGCTCTATTACTGTTACTAGGCACACATCATCTCACAAGAAAAGCAAAAGAACTATAAAACACCAGTGTAAACCTCTAAAGCTCAATCATAGCCATCTAGACCGAGTGTTTGCCCTCTGCGTTATCACTGGTGTCATGTACAGTTGCTGACTCCTATAGAAAATAGGATTATTGGAGGACCACTAGTAAGACCATATATATAGCAACTGTTATAGTGTAAGGGTATAGTGTCATATCATTCATCTTAAGGTTATGTGTTCAACTACCTGAATTAGCAATGTATTTAGTAGAGTTATATATTCTCTAGCTATCATGTATGAGTTTGCAAATCCTCCTGCAAGAGGATACCAACAACACAAGTGAGGGATGATTACCCAACTTCAAGAAGTGAACTCAGCCTTTAAAATGTGGGTTGAGAGGAAGAAATCAGTGGCTTGGACAAAGAACTATAGCCAATATTTCCAATGAGCCTACTGTTAGGCACATAACTCCCATGAGGGCCCAGAAGAGCAGCTTGAGAGCTCTGGGCCTGAAGCTCCACAGACTAATACCCCCATCCGGCCCCGACGTTGGCCCCGGACGACAGCACTGGCGCCTTGTGCAGTTGCTCGCAATCATAGAAAGAAGAAATATTGGAACCTTTCTCGTAACCCCGTATACGTCATCGCCGTCCGTCCGACCGGATCCTGTCCGCAGGGTATATAAGAGGGCATCTCTGGCTACGTCTGGGAAAAAGAACCAAGCGATTTCGTCAAGACCTCGCGGAGTAACCTCCCACTGAAGTCAAGAGACCAAAACAACGTGCGGAAGCCTAGGAGGGAGTGGTATTCGGGCTATTCTGTACAGAATAGTACTGAACCCCAAATGAATGCCTAACATAGGCAAGCAAGCCTATCGGAACATGTCGATAAGGAGAGGTAGTCCAGCACGAATTGGTATTAGACCGATCGTGAAAGACTAGTCATCCTGAAAGCCAGCGGCAAGACCGTGTGAACCGGAACGAAGCCATATTGGTCAACAACCAAGTTGGCCCCTTGGTGTTCTAAGAAACTAATGGCAAGTTCCAAACTGGACGGCCATAGTTTGAACAGCAGGACGACGGCTGTTATCTCTTACCGAGAAGGTGTGAACACTCTCGGAGAAAGAAGAGCTCTGATCACGCCATTAGCTGTGCGGGGGAAAAAACCTTCAGGGTCAAAGGGGGTTCGCTGTTGGATTTTGTTGGGCAAATTCTTAGTAGATACTTGGTTGTATAGAGAACGGATGTAGTCCGCGAACACTAGGACGCGGGATATAAATATCGAAGTGCTTCCTGAGCTTTAGCCATCATGAAGCAACCGAGAAGAGATCTTATCAATATCATACGTTCTACCTTGAAATCTTGAGCCTGCCTAGACAATCTCCGTCTACGATTTGATTTCTTAAGCCTAGCCTGATTCGCTTGACCTTAGAATCGGCTACCCTTAACAGTATATTGATATTTCTCCTTGTTACCAAGGCTCAATACATGACTATCGGATATCTCGAAGTCATACCTCTGGAATCATACCAGCTCATAGCTGATTCCACCCTTCTTGATGAGTCGATTCTTGAACCTCGTCTACCAAACTTTGTAACTTCTATCGAAAACCTCCTGTACGACTCCCTTCCGGAGATCGAATTCCTACCATATCCCTACGAACCCTCCTGGTTCACCGATCCTAAACTCGTTCCTACCCCCCAAGATTTCGCAGAAATCTATAAAGAATTTTACGGCCCATCATTCCGGTGGCACCCTTTCGTCGAATACGACTGTGAGGAAAGCGGAACCTCCAGTTCTTTCTCCTCCAATATTTCCTTTACACCTTCAATTTGGGGATTTGGCAGACAACCCGATTCCCATTAAAAGGCGACAATGGCTCGACAATTGACTGTCGACACGGACAAGGCTATGTCCGACATAGATGAAGTTTCTCAGGTGGGAAGCGACCACGCACCTGGACGCTCCAGGTCACCTCTGGCACTCCACCACCTCTCACAGCCAAGTGGGGTCCGAAAATCGGCCCCTGCTACTCGATCAAGCACCCCTCGTCCCCCCGACGCCATGAATCAGGCTATGGAAAGACTAGCTGAACGTATCGGCCAGGCAATGGGATACTTCGACCGTACCCTACAGGAATCGGTTGATATGCAACATTTGGCCTACCGTGAACTATCTAGTCAAGCTCAGGATCAGGCAAACCAACTCCAGCACCATGCCCAACGAATTACCCGTGGGGAGCAAATAATTGGTAAAGAGTTGAATCAAGTAAATTCGGGACTTGAAATGTTAGCAATAGAAACCACTGCACTTCAAAATGCAACCACCAAACGGTTGGAGGCAAAGTTGCGAGTGCAGGAAGAACGGGCTACACACCATGAAGCGGTAAGTACCCAACTGCATGCTAACATTGGTGCAACCGTACAAGAGTCGCTGGATCGTGATCGTCAGCTGGAACAGGCTTTGGCTAAGCTAAAAGCCGAGCTCCTGCAAAGACCAGTAGCCGCACAAAAGGACCATGAGCGGACCAGACAGGAGTTACGAGAACTTCACCAACGCCTAGAACAAGAACGGACAGAGCGAGAGGCCTATGTAGCCAGACAGAATGCCGCATCTGATCAACTAAACCGAATGTTGACTCGGATTAACGAAACTTTAGTGCAACTACAAGTTGCAAGGAACCCACCAGGTGTGTGGGAAATTGTGGCACCACAGCCAGAGGAAAATCCGGGTTTGGAAAAACGGACAATGGCTGATGGAAGAGAAGAGTTCCGGTTTATTCCCCGTAGAGATAAAGGAAAGGGAGTGGATCGCGGAGATGGAAACAAGGGTGGGGGGAAAGCACCACCACCACCTCCTCCAGCGAATGCACCCAATCCAGGAGACGATGACCCAGGCTCAGAAGACGAAGGTGGTCCCTCTAAACGAGGGGGTGATCCATCACGAAGACCCTTACCGGGTCGAAAAGTCGAATCCGAAGCTGACGCATGGGTCGACCGACTGGGGCAAGCATTGTCAAGGACCAACCGCAGGCAAGCGGATCCACCTTTCAAGTTTGAAAACAAACCTAGTCAGGATGTGCGAGTATGGTTACTAAATTGCGTGGACTACTTTGGGAGAAACCCATGGCAATGGGAAGACGTTGAAGAACGCATCAAATAAGCGTTGGGAAGAATGGATGGAACTGAGGTGGCCCCTTTCGCCATTACTTACCGCAAGAAAATGACTGGGGACCTCGGATTTCCTAAACATGAGGGTAATGATTTTGAGATTACGTTCCAAGCAGAAGTTACAGAACGATTCTCTGTACTGCATAAGGTACAGAAAGCCTTAGCCGAGATGGAGAGGATTAGGTATACAGGTGACATAGAGAAGTATCTCCTTACCATGGAAACCCACAACATCGAGGCAGAAGTATCGGGCATCGCTTGGAGAACCATAATTCAGCGGCAACTTCCTATTGAGGCCATGCGTACGCTATCACATGAGAATCATGACTTGGATAGCGACTGGATCAAGGCAGTCCGCAGGGTTACGAAAGCGGAAGAATCGTTCAAAGAACAGCAAGGGCTATTCAGAAAAAACGACCAGGGAAAAAGTGACTCCCAGAAAAGAAAGCGGGAGGAGCAATCCAAACCTAGTAAGACCACTGCTGGAAATAAAAAACGCAAAACCTATACGGCAGCTGAAAAGGCGGCCTACAAGTTGAAAAAACAAGCGGAAAAATGGAAAAAAGCCCCCGCTGAAGGAAAGGTTGAGCACACAAATTGGATTGAAGCTCATAAACGAATACCTAAAGAAAACATAGAAGATCGGAAAAAAGCCAATCAATGCACGCGATGCACATTGGCTAACCATACTTGGAAGTACTGTCGGAAGCAGGCCCAAGTATCCGTTATTGGACAACAACGGGCAACTCAAAGACCCCCATGGCGAGGACCCCAGGCTATACACAGGCCCAAGGGGCAAATAACACCCGCACCACGGGTGAACCAGGTCAACCGGCCAAGAATATGGGAAGAAGACGACATGGACGAAACTTAAGTAGTTTCAAAGCACCGGCAGCGACGGCGACCGTGTACTCGGTTACGGACCTCTTACCAAAATCGAAAACAACAAGGGGGCTCGACCTCTGCAAAGTCCTACTAGCAGGTTTTCCGCGCTTCTCCGTGGAAAACTCAAACCCAAAGCGAGAGTCACGAAAAGCAATGCAGACCTACGGGAGTATCGCAGACCTAAGAATGACAGGCGAGCAAGAAGCGATTAACTTGGATGGCGGCTCGTGGTAGTCCGAGCCTAACTTCGGGATCCTCAAATTCAAAAAGAAGAAAGCGGAGCGTCACATTTGATTCATATCGGACCTCAGTACGTAAGACGGTCAACTAAACCTGCATCCTTCTAAAGCCCTAAATCCTTACAAGAGATCCAAGGAAGAGTGGACAGACCAGCGCTGACTAAGGACTTCTTAAGAATGACAAGGGGAAATTAGTCTAGCCTGGATCGTGAGAAACCTTCCAGGAACAAAATATATTACAGGTCGGCTGGACAACGGAATAGTTGGAGAAACGGAACAGGATCCCGGACATCAACAAAAATGAAGTGGAAGAGAATGAGTAACTACGGCTACCTAGTTCACACTCTAAATGGAGCGGGGTAAATCCGTCCCGAACCTGGACTCCGGCTTTGTGGACGGGATACGCACGATAGACTCATGGGGTAAACGAGGCGATGAGTGAAGAATCCCCTGAGCACAAATACGCTGATATAGTCAAAACGATACGAGTTCGGCTCCAGTGGAGACAAAAGCGTGGGCTGAGAAGGGCAAACGGCAGGTGTATGGGAACCCTTCGGCAAGGGGTAAAGACCGCTAGTAGTGGGCTGCCCAGTACACCAAAGACAGAGATTTTAGTTTGTCTGAGGAGGCTTAAATAGCCGAAACCGTACGGACATGGTAACAAACACCCTAAGTTACCACAACAACGAAAATGTCATACAAAAGACCTGCA
>QFET01001407.1:0-53401 GCA_003316355.1 Tuber calosporum
ACTATTGGCAAGTTCCAAACTGGACGGCCATAGTTTGAACAGCAGGACGACGGCTGTTCTCTCTTACCGAGAAGGTGTGAAGACCCTCGGAGAAAGAAGAGCTCTGATCACGCCATTAGCTGTGCGGGGGAAAAACTTACAGGGTCAAAGGGGGTTCGCTGTTGGGTTTTGTTGTGAAAATTGTTAGTAGATACTTGGTTGTATGGAGAACGGATTTAGTCCGCGAACACTCAGACACGGGATTTAAATATCGAAGTGCCTCCCGAGCTTTAGCCATCATCAAGCAACGGAGAAGAGATCTTATCAATATCATACGTTCTACCTTGAAATCTTGAGCCTTCCTAGACAAACTCCGTCTACAATTTGATTTCTTAAAGCCTAGCCTGATTCGCTTGACCTTAGAATCTGCTACCCTTAACATCTATAAAGGAAAAAGTGATACCACTCTGCTCCTTCTCGAAAATCTTAACATCAAGGCCGGTCTCACAGGAATTAGTAGGAGGGTACGGGTGAAATGCAAACGTCCAGAAGATATTTTTCGTCGGTTATCCTATCTTAAGTTCTCCACTCATGAGGAATGGATGGAAACCATACAGGAAGTTAGCAGATAAGAGGAGGAATATCAGGAATAGCGCAAATTATCCCAAGGAGAACCCTTATACAGTGGAACACCCAAACGAAAGCGCGATGACCCTGGTAAACGTGTCAATACCAAACCAGGATACACAAACCAGAAACAAAAAAAGAATATGTCAAGATAGAAGGCAGCTAATAACAGGCCATCGGTAATGAAAGGGGGTAATAATAATAAAGACAAGCAGTCTGACTGGAAGAATGCTAACAATGGAATCCCCCAAGATGATGTGGATATGCGAAAGGCAGAGAAGGCTTGAACTCGGTGCGGCCTCAACAACCACACCTCGCCAAAATGTCGAAAGAACATAATAGTTGGAAGAGCTTTCGCTAAGCAACCAACCAAGGACCAACAGAAACTTTCCCGCAAACTACAGACTGCTGCTCCCACTGTAAGAACATCAAGGCCAAAGTTGAACCAGATACAGAGCGAACCAGCACCTCGGTAATGGGAGTTATCGGACAAAGGAATATGCTAATGGCACCACCAGGGACGGCGATTGGGTATTCAGGGCACTAGCTATACTGACCGGAATCGAAACTGGGAACCCTCAAGTCTAGGGTGCTGAACGTTGCCGACAATAAAAGAATTTGAAAATTCTTCAAAAAAAGTTGTCATGGAGGTCCATGTTTGCCTGTTAGGAACCGTCGTTACCGGCAACCTCGATGAGGTTCCCTAGCGTGCTTCAACTGATCGGATTCTGGTTACCGCAGGTGACACTTCCCCTGTCAGGGAGATATCAGTTATTTTTTATTTTCCCTCAGATTGGTTCTAATTTTAGATTCCTGCTTTTTACTTCTTCAGAAGAAGAATCTCCTTTTTAGGCACTAGGATGTGCTTCCCATATTCAGACACTCGGGAAGTACTGGGCAGTAGCAGGGGTGATCCCCTGGTAGGCTCTAGCCCGAGTTGCCTCTGGTACAAATTACCGTTGTTTAATCCGCCAAAACGGTGGATTGAACACATGACCCTGCGGACAAAATCAACGGAAAGGCTCATTTTACCTCTAGACCATAGCTGAACAGCTGTAAAGTCTTTTGGGAAACCTCAAGATATGGACTCGGTTACCAGCCACGATGTGTCCTTGATAACAACCTCCATTACAATATAACTACTTTGGGATGAGATATTCCAAATTCGGAAACAGTTAGTATTTTCGTAATTTCCCACTCTTTTTGGAAATATATTTTATTTTCAAAAAATTATTACTCCTTTAGGCAATTATCCTATGGAAAGAACAGAGAAGTTAATTTTTAATTGCATTGTTATGACGTTTTACTGGTCTCTCCCCACCTGACAAGGGTTTTAATTTTTTGGTAGCCCCGCGGCAGGGGGTAAAGACTGCTCGTAATGGGCTTCCCAATTCTTAATAATTTGACTATTGGTTTAGCTCGTCTGAGGAAACCTCTTTGATCAAAACAATGCTGGCGTTGACACGAACACCCAAGCTGTACAGATATATTGTCATCTATGAGACGACGAAAAGATATAACAATGTCGCATAAGCGACAAAAGCTCTAACAAGATGAACCAAAACGCTAACAATGTCCAGAAGGAACAGCACATATCTATGTGTATGGGAAACGATTTTGCATAAGAGTCTTATTAGACCCAGAATCCAATATCTTTGTTATACACGAAAATTTAATCAAGGAATTAAATATTCCTTACAAGTCTCGTGAGGATCCAGTACCAATTTTGGGTTTTACTGGAGACAAATTGGCTACCGGAGGGATTTCACCCTTCCCCTTTACCTGGAAATTGGGAAAAATAAACACTTATCAAAGATTGTGTGCGAGATCGCACCAACAGGGAATTATGAAATAATAATTCCATTTGGGTGGTGGAATGATGAACATCCTATAACGGAAATTCATGACCCAGGAAGCTGGAGGTTTGAGGCTCCTGGATGTCAACTTCACCTCTTAGCAGAGGATGAAGGAATATAATTCGAGTAGGATGAGAAGGTATTGGAAGATCTAGTGGCAATGGTTATTGAAAGAATTGTAAGATTAGATGATGAGGAGGATATAATCCTTGATACACTACCCATGCAATACCATAACTACAAAGACCTTTTCTGCCCGGCAACAGCAGCGAAACTACCCACTCATAAGACCTTCGATCACGCTATTGACCTCAAACCAGATTTCCCACCACCTTGGGGACCAATTTATCCAATCTCAGAGAAGCAGTTAAAAGCACTGCGAAGATATTTGGATGATATGTTAAAACAAGGAAAGATTTCCCATAGCAACTCACCAACCAGCGAACCGATACGTTTGGTGTCCTAACCAGAAGGACGTCTTAGGTTGGAGGTTGACTACCAAGGACTAAACAAAGTTACTATCAACAACAAATATCCACTACCCCATATGACAGAACTACCTGACTCCATGGAAGGAGCCACTATTTTTACTAAGCTGGATATGAACGACGGTTACCTTCTGATCCGTATATGGAAGGGCGATGAATGGAAAACAGCTTTTCGCACGCGATACGGCTTATATGAATATAATGTCATGCTGTTTAGCCTGGTAAACGTACCAGCCACATTTCAATCAATAATGACTATGATTCTGAAAGACTTCCTCGATGAAGGAGTAGTAGTATACATTGATGATATACTTATATACTCTAAATCTGAGAAGGATCATGTCATATTGGATAGAAAGGTCGTAGAAAGACTTCGAGAATACAGAATGGGCATCTCACTTACGAAAAGCACCTTCCATGTTACATCAGTGCAGTTCCTAGAATATATTGTGGCTATTGATGGAGTTACTATGAGCGACCGAAAGGTGGATTCTATTAAGGCCTGTAAGCCACCAATCTTGGTACAAGAAATTCAAATATTTATGGGTTTCGCCAATTTCTAACGCCAGTTTATTAAGAATTTTTCCACACTATGCGCGCCAATTACTGAATGGCTTAAGGGTTACCCTAAGGATTTTTCTTGAGGAGCAAGGCAACAGCAAGAATTTGAGGATCTCAAACGTAGGTTTATCACAGCTCCAATATTATGTCAATTCCATCCGGACAGGGAAACGGTAGTGGAAACGAAAGCTAGCAATTATGCCATGCATGTGTCCTTTCTCAATATTAGGACAAAAATCTACATTCTTGCACTCTCCATTCTCGAAAGTTGTCACCTGCTGAATATAAATATGACATTCATGACCTGGAATTATTGGCAATATTGGTTATGTTAGAGGATTGGCGACACTACCTTGCTGGGACCAATAAACCTTTCGCAATATACACCGATCATCAAAACCTACAATATTTCCTCACAACAAAGGCCTGGTGGGCAAGACATATCTGCTGGGCCCAGAAGCTCACTGATTTTAACTTCAAAATCATTTACCAACCTGGAACCAGAGGGGGCCAACCTGATGCTTTAAGCAGGCGGCCAGAGTACAGCCCTGTGGAGGGAGCTGAGCATGCGGGGCAGGCTATACTTGAGTCTCATCACATTAAAAGCCTCCAGAATAACTAAAACTTAGTTGTCTCACATATATGGGGCAAAGAAAACTCAGAACACCTCAGTCAGTGGTTGCCACAAGAGGAAAGGAACAATACGACAATGATTAAAAGACTTCGACAGGAAGCAAGAATCCCGACTCGAGTTTCCAAGCTAGCCACCGGTCATGACCAATACAGTACTGAAAACAACACAGTTCCTGCAAATGGGTAAGTGCGCATTGGGACAGGATTAGCTTTCAGATTACCAATTGGAACATATGCGCGTGTTGCACCATGTAGTGGATTGGCAGTCAAGCATCCTATTTGAATTGGAGCTGGAGTAGTGGATCCGCAATATAGAGGCGAGGTAAAGATCCTCTAGGTCAACACTACTAACAAACCTTTTCAGGTACACACAGGAGACCAGTTAGCCTCGATGATTGTGGAAAAGGTTGATGAGAGAGAACTTCATGAAGTTATAGAGTTAGATGAAACTGAACGAGTAAGCCAAGTGTTTGGCAGTTCAGATATATGCTTGGAAGAAAACCAACCATAATTATGTTTCCTACATTCTGCGGAAAGCACTAATATTTGAACTCAACCGATATTACCTTAGACTAGATTTGTACTGAGGGACAAACACTAATGTCGAATGCAATTATCTCCAAGTGAGAAGTCAAGAAAGTGAATATAAAATTCTTGGAACGGGTAAGGCGACTAGTAAACGATGATCCAGATTGGCTCCGCCGAAAAAAGGAACTGGAAAGTTTACTGAATGATGGCAAAGAAATGCTGCAACAATGGACCCTAACAGAGGGAATGCTTTTCTACAAAGAACGCCTCTATGTTCCTCAAAATGAAACCCTACAGACAGATATTGGACAAAGTTGTCTTGACTCTAAAATCGCAGGACATTTCGGTCAAGAAACGATACTGGAATTTATCACTCGAGACTTTTACCGGAAAGGAATCACGAACTCGATAAATAACTAGCTGCGATCCTGCACTGCGTCCCTAAAAGTTAAGGCACCAAGACATGCACCCATTGGGCTGTTACAACCACTACAGGTCCCATTTGCTGCTTGGGCATCTACCTGCGTATATTTTATCACAAAACTTCCCAAATCTGCAGCATACAGCCAGACAATGGTTGTCGTCGACTGGTTCCCCAAAATGGCACACTTTATCGACTTGGAAGAAAACGCAACCACTAAAGACGTTGCCGAGGCATTCTTCAAAGAAGTTTAGAAACTTCCTGGATTAACAACAGATATCATATCCGACAAGTAGCAAAGTTTGCAGGAGAATTTTGGGATCATTATGCAAGACATTAAGCATCAAAGGGAAGATGTCTACGGCTTACGATCCTCAAACTGATGGACAAACGGAAAGAGTCAACCAAGTGCTGTGAGGCTACCTTCGAATAGTTGTCAACTACGATCAGGATGACTGGTATCATCTCCTGCCGTTAGCTGAGTATGCATATAACAACTCGTTAATAGGCGCAGATGGAATAACCCCTTGAATCGCAAATTATAGTTACCATCCTCAAACTGAATGGATGAAGGAGTAAGAAGCTCAGAATCCGGGAGGAACTATATATGCTCACAGGATGAAAGAGATACATGAAAAGCCAAAGGAATCCCTGGAGAAGACTCGTTAAGGGATTAACACGTACTATGACTGCAAAGCTTGCCGTCAACCAGAATTCAAAACTGACGAACTGGTTATGCTAAATGCGAAGAATATCTGCAGCAAGCGCCCATTCTAGAAGTTAGCGCTAAAATTATATGGCCCGTTCAAACCCCTAGAGAAACGAGGTAACCTTGCATAGAAATTGGAAATTTTAGAGCGATGGAAAATCTATCCGGTATTATATTTATTGCTACTCGAGCCATACTGACAATCAGGTCCACCTGGCCAAGAACAACCACCTCTGGCAGCAGAAAATGTTGAAGGTAACCATGAATGTGAAGTAGAAAAAATCATCAAGAGTGAAATAATCTCTTATGAGCGAATATTGAGAGGACATTCACGAACGATCAAAGAACATGGATACTTTGTCAAGTGGAAAAGATGTTCCGAAGATGAGAACACCTGGGAACCACCGGAGCACTTAGAGCATGGGCAAGAATTGGTAGAAGATTTTCTGAGGGAAAATCCGGTAATGCCAATATTGGGCTAGGTAGTATCTACAGAAAGGTTTTTCGTGCTGTGACCAAGTTATCGCCGAAGGTTTTTTAACCCTACCGTCAGGAGTACTAAATGAAAGAAATGGTTCGAGACGAAGCTTAGGACGGTGGAGCTGATGATACACATATGGAATATGGTACTAGACTTTAGAGAAAAGATGTAATGGTATATAGCGCCAGGAGGTGACTATATTGACTACAACCCACACTGGCAAGAAGTAGAATCGTATCCAGAACTACACAGCCTTAGTGAAAGATGATAGAGTAATTTATCCATGTAGATGTATTATGTATTCTGCATTCTTGATAATCCGAATGCATGTGCATATTAGTGCATATATGCAGTAAAGACGGCAATACAGACTGATCACCTGGTATTCCGTATGATGTGCGCAAATAGGCTGCATCAACTTGAACTTAGTTCATTTGGCAAAGAGATCGTAGGCTATCTACTGGTGGAGTGCTTGACACCCTCAGAAAATGAGACAGTCTCGGGGATCATTTGCTGTAGTGGTCTCATATATCTTCAGGGTCAAACGGTGTTCGCACTGTTTCGACCATGGCAGAAGTTTCCATGGAATCTTCTTTTATATGGCCAACCTAAGTACTGAGAAAAGTGTATAAATAGTTGGCAGTCCCCCATAGTTAAGGGATCATGAAGCAACGGAGAAGAGACCCTAACAATATATTCTATTTTATTTCAATTCAGCCTTTGAGAAACTTTATCTTTTATCATACTCTTTACCAAGCTTTCCTGACAGTTCTCCGAATTTCTCGATACAAGCACAGCCTAGTCAACTCAACAGTACCGAATTGGCTACGCCGTAATATTATAATCCACATCCTAATGTCGTCTATACCTGTGTTGAGTTTAATGATCGATTGTCTGGAAAATAGGAGAGATAGAGCATGAAATCTAAGTAGTGGCAAGGGGAGTCTGCTAAGCGTGAAGGAAAGGTGTTGACAAGCCTTATTTCCGACAACAGTTGCTATTCTGAGAGGAGAGGTCTGGGGCAGCGTGTAAATATATATCTTATAGAGTATAGAGGCCAGGGCTCATAACCTTGTCAAAATGTCAACTCTGATGGCACAATCTTTATTGCTATATTGAAAAGACTATACAAGTATGAGGGGATCACGTTGCACGCTAGGGCGAGGAGAGGTGAAAATTGAAGATCAGTTTGGTAGGAGTTCTAGTGTCTTATTTCTTCTAAGCAAGGTGGGTGGTAACTGCCTTAATTATGGAGGAGGGCATCTGCCACGAAAGTGAGAAGAATAAAGGGAAACATAGTAAGAAACCTATGTGCGAATAATGCTTAACCCTTAAATCCTGCGAAGGAAATTGCAATTAAATATGCGTAAATCTAAGATGGTGTGAGGAAATTATTGGTAAGAAAAACATAATCAGTATGATCGAAAATGATGCATAAGAGAGGCATAACCAACTGTAAAATCCCGAACACCAGATAAGAAAATACACAAAAGAATTAACTATTATAACCCATACAATACCATGAAACTTTGGGAATTATATGTCTAGACTAAAATAATGTATGCAGTGTACAGGCTAACCGAAACATAGCCAAGTAAGAGAATATCCTATATTGTTAATGATACACCTAAAGGAAATAAATAGAAAATTTTAACATGCTCTGCCTTGCTTAACATATGCATGGTAGGTAACATCCTACCTTCATACAGCAGGGAAACACACTGAAAGTCAGTGGAAATCCCATATAGGCCAAAAGTTGCATTGCAGTCTAATGTTTGATTCCTTTACTATATTATTATTATTGTTCATAATTAAGCTTATGGAGCCAAAGGCTATAAAGCTGTGAAAATACATGAATGTAGTTCCACTCACTACTTGTCCCTGATTCCATCTCATATATCCTTTTTTGTCCTGTTCACTAGGCCACCTGCCAATCCCTACGCTTGGCCTCCATCTGATCCCCTTGTGCAATCCTCCACTCCTCCCATCTGTGTCTCTCCCTCTCCACCTCCACATATCCTCCTTCCTCTACCTCCGCTTGCTATTATTTAGTCTCCTCATCTCCTCACATGCCATTGTCAGAGCTTGTACCCATCAGGAACTCCCCAAGGTGTCATCTTCTGGTACCAGTCCAACTCTTTCTAACAAACTCCCCCATACCCATTAGGCCTGCTGTGGTTCCAGGTACAACTAGTAAGTGAAATTGTTGGGCAACTATTTTATAAAGATGTCTGTAGTGCGGGTATTTGCTGCAATAAAGACTCTAGTATTCTGGAGTTTCTGGTGCTGGTTTTCTCTTGTCCCCCCTTCAACTGCCACGGATATCCTTATCTAATCTGCGAAGTTAATAATTGAAGTAGCCATGCCAGTGTCAGAATTGGATAATAGTTACAAGTTGAAGTCTATTATAGTAGAAAAAGTGTGGTTGTGGGTACAGAGAAGGCAGGTTAAACAGGATGGACTTATAGTGTCTCCCCTGCCTGCCACCTGGTAACTTACTCCAGTTATGGGCCAGCCCCGCCAGCCCACAAAGGCAGAATATTTGTATTTTTATCTTCAAATTGGTCCATGAAAGGTATCTGTGTTGTATGGGTTGGGGATACTCAGCTTCTTCTTTAGCTACTTAGTCAGCTTCATTATTGCCTTGTATTCCTATATGTCCAAGTACCCAGTAGCAATGGATTTGCAAGTTCAATCCAGAGGCAAGTAGGTTATTGGCAAGTTTTAGAATCTCTAGTGAAATCTATTAACCAGGATGAGGGGTAAGCCTTTGGGAGTTTCTTATGGCAGATGGGTTGTCTGTAAAGATCCAGATATGCTTGAATAATAGTCTAGTCCTGCTGGCTTCTTTGAGTTCTCTGACAATACCTACCAACTCCCAATCATAAACCTTCATTCCCAACCCCAGTCAAACACTCCACCTGCCCACAAACTTTCTACCATGCATCATAACCACACCTGCCTCAACGCTTCCTATCTGTAACTCACTACCATATATGTAACGAATAAGGTTGTCTGTATTGTTGATTGAATTGCAGAGGGAAATGTGTTCCTTGGCTGCTGTGTATTAGTCTTGTTGCCATATAGTAAAATCAAACCTAGAGGTGCAGGTAGATAGATGTGTCTGCCTAGGTGAGTGTAAGTGGTGTTGACATTGTTCTAGGTCTTGTCTTATTGGAAGAAAGTCACTTATTGTATTTAAGTTTCTTATTAGCTGGGTTGGGAACTTAGCTGGTTGGGAACTTATCATCCTTCAATTGACTTGTAACTCTCTATATGATTCTTATTTTGGGTCAGAAAGGTAGGATTTCTTGCTAAGTTCAGATCTTAAATCCCACAGGTCTTTATTATATGAGGGTAATCATGATTTTAGATCTTGATTACATATTTTGGGAGTTGTTGTTGGGTAAGAAGATGGTACTCTAAGTCTCACATGATAGTTTAGAAGCATCTGCACACTCTATAAGCATATCTCTTCCACAATCTGTCAAGTCTCAGCGGAATAGGAAGAGTGGTAGTTTCAATTTCAAGTGCTGCAGTTGGTGAGGTTCTGAAAGCTCACAATATCCTTCAGTTAGCTTCTACTTGTAGCTTCTCTATATTGTTAGCAGGTGAAATTTATCCTTTCTACTAGATTTCTGCTTCATAGTCGGCTCTAGGGGTAATGCAGGAATAGTATAGTTGCCTTATAGTCGCTGCTGAAAGTCCCCATTTAGAGTTGCAAAGCCTGGAAACTATGGTAAGAGGTCTAGTTGCTGTTGCAGCTTTTTGTTCAATATGATAGTAGAATAGAAGCTTTATATCTAGTCAAACTTCTAGCCATTTAATATTTTCAGATGGGTGAATTATTGTTCTTTAAGGTAGTCTGACTAGTGAGTTGCTGGTATTATAATGGTTTTATTGTGAAAGTGCATAACCTCTGTCTTATGATCATCAAATACTATGCCAGTTTTAGCTGCCCAGCACCTGGTACTCTAGGCCACCACCTCTAGTACTTTAGAGTTGTCTTCCACAATGGACCCTGTGACCACAAGTACAATATCCTCAATATAGAAGGGAGATCTTAGCTGTGGTATCAAGATGCTGGATGTGAGATCTTTAAATAAGTTGGAAAGGTAGAAGAGAAAAATAATAGATAAGGTGGTGGAACCGTGAGGAATTCCTCAGTTAACAGGAGGGAGGTGCTGTCTTGGACTATCAAATGCTAAACCTAATTGTCTGTTTGAAAGGAAGTTGTCTATCCAATTGAGTACAGGAGCTGGAACACCTAAAGACTGTAAAATCAAGACTAGATGTGTTCCGGACACATATCTAAAGGTACCTTTAAAATTCACAAAGAGAACACAGAGCACTTTACCCTTGCATTTAGCTTGCTGAATATCATGAACAAGTGTCATAACTGTATCAACTGCACTTCTGCCTTGCCTTTCTCTCATCAGCTCTGTGTGTAATAGGTTTTAGGTTTCTGAAAGGTAAGCTAGTCCGCTAACCATAATCTTTTCTGAAATCTTTCCTAAGCAGTTTAGCAATGGTACTGGTTTATGGGACTTGGGGACAGAATAGTCAGGTTGGTTTGGTTTCCTGAGAATGGCTACTGTAGCTTCTCTCTAACAGTGAGGATGGTAGCCTGTTATCAGCAGTACCATTTACATGTTAAGAAGAGCTGCAGGAATAGATTGATACATATGCCTCAAACAGAAAAAGTAGATACCATCTGGTCCTGGAGTATTATGAGGTGCAGAGTTAAGAATTGCATCCTTTACCTCAGAGACAATAATAGCAGGTCATGAGAATGACTTATCTGCTACTGTGTTCTCAATATTGAAAGTTGACAGACTGGTTGGGAGGTCAGGAAATATGTTATCTCTGAACATGTAGTATTTGAATTCAAAGTCAGTAGCATACTGATCATCAAATATTAAAGGAGATGTCATGCGGGTCTGAGTTGATCTTGTGTACTTAAATACTGTGTAGGTATCAGGATTTTTGGCCTGGCTGAGGAATTCCTGCCAACATTTAATCTTATTCTTTCTCATTGCCCTGAAGTATCCATTCCTATATTTCTTCTAGTCAGTATATTCACAGTTAAGTTGGGTAGATTTCGACTTTCTATATTGTTTGCCCCATGTTTTTCTCATAGTGCTAAGTTCATCTATAGACCACCTCTTAGATCCCGAATATGGCTTGCTGAGTAGGACAGGTAGTAAAAGGGATTGATGTATTGAGTCTATTGGTATGAGTGCAGCCTTGTCTAAATTATCAGTTGTTGCAGATTCCAAAAGTACATAGAAGATGAATGTTGACTTAGACATTAAAGAGTGAAAACTGATCATGAATGAGTTCCAATCTGCCTTCTCCCAGTTGTATATATCGCTTACAGGCTTAGGAATTAAATTGTCAGTATCATAAACCAGAGTAAATCTTACCACTTCATGATCACCTTCTGTATGGGCCTTATTATCAACTGTCCAATCAACTAGTCTATTATGAATATCAGATGTTGCTAGTGTTAGATCAAGTATTGAAGTACCAAGACCTTGTCTGTCATTTGAAGTAGAAACTTCAGGTTGGTTGATTAGATCACCTTTGTTAGCTCTAAACTAATCTAATAGTATATCACCTCTGATTTGTTGCTGAAACATTAGAATTCTACCAAGCGTAATGGCTATTAAAGTCACTACAGAGAATGGCTGATGGTGGTAAGTGTATGTAGTGCAAAGTTCTATCCATAGTGTAGAATGGGCTAGAGTCTGGTATCAGCTTTCTTCTTGCATTATAAATATTCCAAGGGTAAACTTCTCTCCTCCCATCGTCAGTCGTGTCTACACCCCTGGTAATCAAAATTCAATACCACGCTAAATTATTACCACCTTCGTTTTGACACAACCTCACCCTTTGACATGCCAAGGGTTGAGAATTTGTGTACATTATCCCCTCCTCTCCGTGCTAATTAAGGTCTAGCACTTTGAGTTCCCTGTCTTGTAATCTGCAATCTTTGTCGATAGTTCCTCCTCTTATCATGCTTTTATTTTGCCTCACTTAACTTTTACACAGTCGGGAATTCCCTCTCACCTTACTATACCGCTGGGAGACAGGAACCCAGTATGGGGACACAATCTACAGGCCTACAGTTACTCTAACAATCTGATAGTAGATTCCCACACTGTCGCTTTGATCAAAACTGCCTAGATGGCCATGCACACGATTTCGTTGATCCTTGGGTCTACCCATCCTCCTACCTCACCTCCTGACGGTTGATTGGCTGGCATACTACTGACCACACCTAGCTGGCACCTTACTGCATTCTCTAAGCTAATACCCTACTACCACTCCCAGGCTTACCTATTGTCCTTCAGTCTCAGCTCTGGGCCATGCCACAAGCTGCCCTCGCCTCCTTTAGCTTCCCAATCTAAGGGGACCCCTTTCCACCCTCAGTGCCGGGCTATATGCCCACAGGTATGTCTTCCTACTATGTGCCCTTGACGGCTTATTATCGGAGCTGGAATTACATATATTTAGTACCTAGGCCTATGGTTTGACTTCGGTCTTAGGTGCTGGGGTTATCTTGTTTTGTGTTCTCTTTTGTTGCATTTGGTTAGTTCACTATTTGTGCTTGGGGTTGCTTTCATGTTAGTTTTATTTGCTTTCTAGTTGTAAATATTGCGTGGTAGCATGTCAGGATGGTTTTCTATACCACTTAGGTCAGGCTCTCGTTACGCTTTTTCTATAGCTTTCTTGAGTCAGGACAGGGAAGGAGGTTTGTTTACTGCCATAGTAGCCCTGCATGTAGATTCTGTACCTTGAACATGAATAAAAACTGAAATAAATAAAATAAAAAAAGTCTTCTCTCTTCCTGCAAGAATTTGTAGAGGAAGCACATCACCATCAAGGTAAGGTACCAAGTCTAGGCTGTAGGTGCAAAGAATGTCAATTCCAGATTTTCTAAGGTATACAACAGTTCTAGCTCAGTCACCATTAGCAGTATCAGGTAGTATCGAATTAAAGGAGGGATGAGAGCAAGGAGTGTCATCAGATGCCAACCAGGGTTCCTGAATAAGAATAATCACTGCTCTGCCATTAGTGTAGTGAAGGAGATATGTCAATACTTTATATGTCTTTACACAATTATGCTGGATAATAGCGATAGCCTTGCCTCTCATAAGGAATAGGAGGGAGTGTTAGTAGTAGGCAACTCAGTTTTTATAACTATGTTCCAGTAAACCTCACATCTATGATCAGTTGCATAATGAGATCTTACAGTTAGCACATTTTAGTTGGGTATGAGGACAGTCCTTGGTAGACTGGCAAGTTGAGCATGGGTGCATAGTTTTAGGGTGTTCACCAGCACACAGTTGACATATGGCAGAATGTCTGCATGTCTTCTGGTGATGGCCAGCCTTCTGACATTTTCTACACTGAGTAGAAGGTCTTATGATCAGAAATTCCAAAGTTGTAACTGAAATTCTGACTGAAGTTTCAGCTATCACAAGTCTTTTTCTTAGTACATATTTCAATTCTCTTTGAGTTTGAAAGTACCAGACAAGGGAGGAGTGCAACCTTCCTGATCTAGCATCTGGTTTTATCAGCCATCTTCATGGAACAGCAAGTAGGATGTCCTGGGTGAAGGTTTCCATATCTTTCCCGAATGCTTTCCTCTGTTTCTCTTGACTATCTGCCATAACCAAGGCAGTAGCAACTGAGTGGGCTGTAAGTTTGTACTATCTCTCTCTAACTACCACTTCTTGTAGTCCAGATTTTAAGTGACTTCAAACACTCTCCTTCTTTTAGACTTTAGCTGCACTATGGCCATATTTTACCTCAATTACTATGTTATTGTTAATATATAGTCTAATAAAAAGCATAGATATTAACCGTTTGGCATTGATCAAGGCATTGTTGATTGACTCCCTGAGGTGGAGGTGATTAAAGTTGGTAGAAAGACAGGTGGGGTTAAGACTGAGGGTTCTCTTAGACTCTGGTGTTGCATGTGGATGCTTCGTTGAGGGTTTGGTAGTTGTAACACTGGTGGTGGATGGTGTTACCAGCCCAACAATGTTAACTCAAGGCTTTTTTGCATGTTGGTGAATATAGGAAGTAGTGGCACGAGTGGTTAGTTGGTCAAGTCTGAAAAGAATAGGAGTTTAACTCTCTTCCTGCTTGGTAAGTCTGGACTCAAGAGCCTGAGGAATGGGTTGAGAAGAGTTCGAAACAATGTGTCTTGCATCAGGTCTATAGTTGTCAGAATAGCTACTAATGGTAAGAATTAGTAGGGTAAAAAAGGGCTGTTTTTCTGCCTGAGTAAATGTCATCTGTACAGCCTGTATCTGATCAAGCAAATCATAGAGTAATTCTTCAAACAAGACTTGTCTGTGTCATTGAACAGAGGTAGGAGGAGGGTGTATAGAAGAGTAAATTTACTGCAAGGGAGTAGTAATAGAGGAAGAAAGGGAAGAGAGATTTCTTCTAGCTGTGCTTCTCATCCAGTGGACACCAGAATTTGGTTGAGAAGGAAGTCTAGTAGGTGGGGTGCTAGGATCAGGTAGGGATGAAGAAAACTAGAGGCTCTTTGATTTAAGATGGACTAGAGTGGTAGTCACAATAGGCATAAATAGATCAGAGTTCATGGGCGAGAGGTGGAGTAAAGTGAGATTAAAGTGGGGTAAAAGTAATAAGAGAAAAAGTGATAAGGGTTGGCATAGTAACAAGAATCAAGAATGGGGGAAATACACAAGTCAACTAAATCACAACAAATAATAGCCAGTTACCTGCCTATTCACTTGCGTCATAGTGGGGAAAACTGTTATGTAGTGACCAATTCTGGCCTGTTGAATTGTCTGGGCCTAGCTCGTATCGAGAAAGTCAGAGAACTGGCTATAAACCTCAGTTGTGATAGAATTAAAAATGAATATGGCTTCACGATAGCAGTAACAAATCTTTGTATCTTAAGAACTTGATATATTGTTTAGGGCTCTTCTCCGGTGCTTAAAGATCCCTTAACTTGGTAGGGTTTTTATTTTGATTATCTCATTAAAATATAGTTTAAGGTACAGAAACTACATGAAGTCTATGCTATAGCAGAGGGACACCTCCAACTAGAGTCTGTCGCATCCCATTGCAGCTAAAGACACTCTCTTACTGAACAAGGGTAAGGTGATTGAGTAGAAAAAACTACCAAGAAGAAACAGGCCTCAAATCTCCGAAAAGATAGTAAACCTCTCACCTCCGCAGACGAGCGACATATGAAATAAACAAAGTACAACAGTGAACAAGAACCAGGACCCACAAAGGAAACAAAACACTTAAGCAAGAAACCAACCTGAACCATCAATGTGGCCAATGGCACAAAATCCCTACTCTCACTAATCCAGAAGGGGACAGTGGGGGGCAGGGGGAATTAAATCCACGGTATGAAGAGGCGAAAGGAATCAAGCGGATATTAGGAGGAAGTAGTATGTGGTAGACAATATATAATGCCGTATCGTTGGAACATCATGGTAGTTTAGTGACAGGAGGAGAGGGAGTAGTAGGGTGCCAGCCTATCAACCATAAGTGGAAGAGGAGAGAAGAAGGTGAGGATAAACAAGGGGTAGACCCAAGGACCAACTGACTCATGTCCATGGCCATCTAGGCAGTTCTCATCAAAGTGAGAGTTGGCGAATCGACCATCAGACTGCCAATGAAAGTGTAGGACTGTAGAGTGTTTCCCCCTTATGCAGCCCTGTCTTCCAGCAGTATAGGGAGGTCTGAGGGAATTCTCAACTGTGCAAATATTGAGCGAGGCAGAGCAGAAAGCTAATCGAGGTAAAACAATAGCAGCAAAAGGAGAGGAACAATCAATAAAGATTGCAGAAGAGGAGAATAGGAGCTCAAAGGGGTATACCCTAAGGTGCACAGAGAGGAGAGAATCATTAAAACAAATCCAGACCCACTGGCGTAGCCAAAGACTGAGGTTGAATTGAAACGAAAGTGGTCCTGATTTCTCCTGGTGTTGAGATTTCAATCGCCCTATGTGTAGAGGTGACAGAGGATATCCCTTAAGTACAGGGTTTTGATTTTTGATTATCTCATATATTCGCTGTTAAGTACAGGAACCTGCATGGAGCGCTAGCTATGGCATAAACGAAACGTTAATTTCAAACGTACAAGACAAAAGAAATAACCACACAAGTTCTCCCCTAGTGATGACCATACCATCACCGCGCCCTGCAATGGTGACTAATTCAGAGTGTATAGAATGAAATGATACCAAAAGAAATCCTAACCGAAAGGAAAGATATAGCAGGAAAGTCAAACCACTCAGTTTGAGTCATAGTCGGAGGAGGAGGAGGCAGCAGTAGCAAAAACTGCTGGCATGGTGGGCGGGAAGTTTGTGCGAGTAGCGCGGATGTATGAGTCAAGTCCAAGGATCATGTCCAGGTCAGCAAAAAGTGGAGAGCCATGGTCCATTGTAGACAGCTTCGGAAGGTAAAGCTGGCGTTCTCGGGACTTGGAAGGGCAGTGGAGAATTGCAGGCTCGAAGGTTTCGTACTCTGAGTCGCAGGAAGGGCAGGTGGTAGAGTGATCGGCATCATTCCATGAGGGTTGCACAGCAAGAGATCTCTTGCCAGCGCGCATTTGGTGGATTCGCCCAGCTGTGAAGCGGTCGAGGCCCATGAAAGGATGTGGGCATAGGGACAGCTTGTACTGGTAGTAAGGAGAGGGTGGGGACAGGAGTGTCCAATCAGTGAGAAGGTCCTTTCAGCACTCCTTCTTCATCACTTTGTAGGAGACAGCATCTGGGATCGGACGAGGGGGGGCTAAAACAGTGCCAGGTTGGAGGTGTGAGTGTATGTGTGGGAGTTTGAACCCGTCCGGTGCCACCTTGACCAAGAGGTAGCACATTCAATCGATTGGGAGGTGAGAGTGGACGGCGTGTATGGGCCTCGGTTGGTTCAAGCGGAGGGGGATGTAGTTGGCCCTAAGGCCATGAAGCAGGTGGCGGGAGGAGTCCCGTGCCCTAAAGTTGGAGAAGGATGGAAATGATTTGGGCAGCCGGGCTGCGGCTGGGTTGATCTCGGGAGAGGAGCAGGCCAACAGTAGTGCGGCCATCCTGCGGCGATGGGGGAGGAGCGAGTTGAGAGGGGCGAGGCAAGCCTCACAGGGAAGGATAGATACAGGAGTGGATGAGAACCAGTTAGTGACCCATCATTGGAGCTTGCTCCAAAAGACCTCCATCTTACCCATCATCGTAGCGGTGGGGATGAGGAGGTCAGCTCCGTAGGTGAGGATCGGTAGCAGCAGGCCCATGGCCAGTCTGCGGTTCGGGTAGGGGACTATGCCTATGCCAGGAGGAGAGAGTTGCCTGATGAGGCCAAAGGGCCCCTGAGCGAGGGCTAGTCTCTTGAGGAGGTGGG
This sequence comes from Tuber calosporum, assembly GCA_003316355.1. Taxonomy (NCBI): domain Eukaryota; kingdom Fungi; phylum Ascomycota; class Pezizomycetes; order Pezizales; family Tuberaceae; genus Tuber; species Tuber calosporum. The sequence continues at coordinate 17,677 of QFET01001407.1, forward strand.
TGGAGGTTTGCATTGAGGGTGTGAACCAATATCCTAGCCATCGGACTATGGAAGAGCGGTGGAAGAGACTCACATCAAGAGAGACTGGGGCCAGTAATGGGGGAGAGCGATCCCTTGGAGTTCGCCAGTGGATGAGTTCAGTTTTTGGGATGGAGAAGGAGACTCCAAGTGGGGTGGCCCTGCTGCAGAGGCGGGTGTAGTACTGTTGAAGAAGCTGTGTGTTCCTCCGGTATGACCCAGACCCAACACTCACAGTAAAATCATCAACATAAGAAAACATAATCCCCTTTGGGATAGACAAGTGCAGGGAGGAAACATAAATTAAAAATAACAAAGCAGAGATAGGCGAGCCCTGGGGGGCACCCACTTGAACAGGTAAAAAAATATTAGGGGAGCCTTGAAAAATCAAGCGGCATTTGCAGTCAGACAAAAGGAACGAACCCAAGACACCATATAAGGAGATACACCTTTGGCGCGAAGTAGGGAAGATAAATAGGTAGAGGAAATATTATCAAAGCCTCCTTTAATATCAAGGAAGAGGGTAGAGGTCTTGAGTCCTATACGTTGCAGCAGGCGGACCTCGTGAGTGAGGCCAGCACATGTGTCAAAGGTGCTGGGGGCGGGGAGCGAGCCACATTGGTTTGGGTGGATGAGGCCAACGGTGCGTGCCATTAGCGAAAGGTGGGTTGCCATTATCCTTTCCAGAATCTTGGAAATAGTTTCTAGGAGGACAATGACTTGGAAGGAGGAGGGGGGGTTATAATCAGATGTGCCAGGCTTGGAGAGGACAATGCCATTGACTGTTTTAAGGGAGGAGGGGTGGAAGCCATAGGTCAGCAGGGGGACCTAGGAGGGAGGTGAGGAAGGTGGGGTTGATGTTGTTGATCCTTTTCCATATGCCATAGGGGATCAGGTCGGCCCGGGGGCTGAGGTGTTTGAGGACTTGCCGAGGGCGAGGGAGACTTCATGTTTCTGAAGTGGCAGGAAGTCCGCGAACGGTCGCAGGATAGATGGCGAGGATTGGGGCTCTTTAGGAGGAAAAAAAATGATGCAGGAGGGAGGTGTTGACTTCGACTGGTATCGTGGCGTTGGGAAAGGAGGGGAACCGATCAGGAGGGCGCCCGGTAGCGATTCTGCGGGCAGCCCACGCTGATTTGGACTCCAAGGAGGCGAGGAAAGAGTTCCAGTATGATGCCTTGGCTTTTTTTATGGCCTTGAAATAAGCGAGGCGGGAGGCACGAGCACTGTCGGAGAGAGTGGTGGAGGGGGACATGCGTGATATTCTTGCCTCTCTGTTGAAGGCTTGGCACAGCTGTGATAGTTCAGCTGTCCACCATGGCTTTGACCAGAAGCAAGGACGTTTGTTTGGTGTGTGCTGGGCTAGGAGGGAGGTGATGGTGAGCAGGTGGCAGTCGAATCAAGCACTAAGTGAGGCAGAGGTAGGGAGCGGGGAGGAGGTTGGACCGATAGATCCTTGATGAGAGGGGAGAGTGTGTGCTAATCCGTTTTAGTCCAGTTAGGAGTGGGGTCAGGCTGTCGTAGGAAGGGCGTGGATAGGGCTATTGTGATTGGGACATGGTCAGAGCCAGTGAGTGGGAGGGTGATACCCCATGAGCTGACAAATGGGGCAAGGGAGGGATATGCCAAGGCCAGATCTAAGACTCCAGGTCTGGATGTGCCATCGAAGGGGAACCTAGTGAATACAGCTGGTGTATTTATAAGTGAGTAGCCTAGCTCGGAGGCCAGGTCAAAGTATGGGGAAGAAAGACTAAATTCAGTATCAGAATGGACCCTTAGAGGGTCGGAACGAGGGTGATAGAGGTTCAAATCCCCAACCAGGAGTGTGGGGAAAGCGTGTTCCCGGAAAATAAAAGATTGGGTAATTGTACGGGTGTGGGATGAGCGCCCGGTGGTGGAGTAGGCATTGTAAACGCGGAAGACCCGATGAGCTGAATTAAACTGGCATGTAGGAGAGTGAATATGAATTGCCATAAAGTCTAGCCGGTTGAAGAAGACGGGTATTAGTGCAAAGACTTGCATGAAATCAAGGAGAGCATAAACAGCTACCCTAGGTTTGGCGCCGTTAGTATTAGGTGGGGAAAAAGATTTATAAGAGGAAAATATTTTTAGTCGCCCCTTGAGGAGCGGAGGATCCTGCAGGGCGACCAAGTCTGGAGGGGTGGGCATAGCCTTAAGGCTATTGAATAGGGACAGAAACACATTCCAGCTCCCAAGGCAGTTGTGTTTAATGAGGAGGAGGATAGGGCCTGGAGCCTGTGTCAGGGAGGAGGGGTCCACTGTGGGACTCATTGGCGAGGGAAGTCCGATGGGCCATGTGGGAGTGGAGAACTGGAGAGCCAGGTGGGGACTGGTGCAACAGATTTGGGGCGAGGGTCAGCTGGAGCGCCAGTTGGAGGGACTGGCTGTCTGGGGGTTGTGAGATCCATGGTGGTAGTGGTGGGGGAGGGAGTCCTTGGTGGGTCGGGTAGGGTGGGTGCATCCTGGTGCATGACATCATCAGGTCCTTGTATACCCTCAGGCTGAGAGGGGGCATCATCGTCAGTGGGAGGGAGGGGGCGAGATGGGTAGGAGAGGTCCGTGGCAGGATGGGTACCTGCACAACTAGAGCACCTGAGGGGAGAGGCGGGACAACACCCAGCAATGGACTTAGTATTCCCGCCCTTAGGGCAAGTGGGATTAGGGCAGCGGTTGGCCGCTCGTGTATGTGCTAGAGCACACAGGGGACAGGTGGCGGTGGGGGCTTTGCACATAGGAGAGGGGTGGCTGTAAAGCCAGCACTTCCGGCATTGCATATACTTCCCAGAGGAGTGGGCCTTTTCGACTTTGCGCGGATGGGAGAAGAGACGGATAGTGGAGCCAAGCCTGTTTACATCGTCCAGGGCCACGGTGACTACAACAGACGTAGTAGTCTTTGTTGCCCTAATGTCATTGTCGGTTTGGAGGAAACGTGCAGAGTAGATAAGGACATCAGTTGTATTGTGAACTTACTCAGAGAGGGCAGGGAAGAGGTCAGCCTGGTCCTCCGGAAGGTAGGGTGTAGGTAAGCTGTGGATGTCTAATTGGACCTCTTTTGGGGCGGGGCGGAAAGGACGATAGGGGTTGTTTCCTACTGGAAAAGCTTGGTTAAGACGGTTAGTCATGGCTTCATAGTAAGGTGAGTAGGCAGTGGAGGGTGTGTGTGGGTCAGTGCTCAGGAGGGTAAGAGATCCTTTGGGATTGACCCGTGCGGAAAAGGACAGGGGAAAGGGCAGTTGGCCTGCCTCAGGACGGCAGCCATCAGGTCGGGGGTGGTGGCTGCCATACAGTCAGCATCTGCATGAGGCACGGGTGAGGTGCGGGGGGCGAAGAATCTGCACTCTGCACAGTGCAACGGTGGTGGACCTCAAGAATGAGGACTGCTGTCGTTGGACGCTGCGACTTGGATCGGCGTGGTTGGCTTCTTCCCTTTGCCTTTGGTACCTGGTGCAGTGGATGGTCCTGCTGCAACAGCAGCATAGGACTTGTTGGCCGGACGGGACTGGGTGTATGTGGGTCGGTTGTTGGAGGATGAGGGTGGTGAGCGGAACTCGGTAACGGGAGGGTATTTGCCTGCACTGCATTATTGGGCTTCCCAGGAGCGTGGGTGTCGGACGGCATATGCGGCAGGGTTGCCATACCACTGTTTTTCAACTGTGTCATAGCACGGGAGGTCGGGGTTGGCGCCTTGCATTGCTGCATGTGTAGGTTGGGGTTGAGGGTTAGGGTGAGACCTAGGTCGAGCTGGAGCAGTGCGAGGGGGTCCGGCGTGAGAGGAGGGGGTTGTCTGGCAGTGGCTCCTGCCGTGACGCGAAGGGAGAGGTCCCTGACTGTGGCCTCTAAGGCTGCAATCGCGGGGGGGGCTGAAGTAGGAGGAGGAGCGGGGGTCGGGATAGAGGAGGAGATCTCATCCACTCACGTAGTCAGTGTGGCAAGTCGGCTAACTACCTCCTTGATTCCAGAGAGGGCGGTGCGGAGGAGTGGGATGATGGTGGATTCCCCGTCGGAAAGGTTGTGGAGGAGGGAGTTGTCAAACGCAGGGAAGGATTCCTGGGAGAGGCTAAACTGGGTAACTATAGCGTCCAGGAGGTTCTGGGTTGCAATCAGGTGGTCGTGGAGGGGTCCAGGGGTGCTGGCGCGGGAGGACTGGGCTCAGTAGGGGGCAGTGCGGTGCTGGGTGCGCGAGGCTGACCTGGAGGTGCCAGGGGAAGCTGTGGCCATCACTGTTATTCAGGAAGTGGGGCAGTGTGGCTAAAGAGTGAAGCTTAAGCGAAGGGCAAGATTTGGTGTGTCGTGGCTGTTGCCACACAAAAGGCGAAGTTTTGTTCTGCTAAAATGGGCAAGAGTTTCAAGCGGGAGGAAAATACAGGGCGCGGAGCGTGTCCCTTAACTACAGGGGACTGCTAACTATTTATACCATTTTCTCAGGACTTATAGTGGCGATATATAAGAAGTATCGTTTGAGACTTCGGCCTTGGTCTAATAAGTGCGAACACTGTTTGACCCTGAAGATGTAGGACCCCTCTACAGTAAAAGTTCCCCTAGTCTATCTATTTTTCTAAGGCTGTCTAGCACTTCACCAGTCGATATCCTTTGATCTCTCTGCCTGATAAACCAAGTTCAGTTTGATGCGGACCAATGGAAAACATTTCTCCCCGAATAAGATAAAACCTGACTATTGGGCCCCAACTACAAAACATTTATTTTTGCTTTACCACCTAGTTAGTCATTCAAAGTATCTGTACAGTACCTCAGAAAATATTTTTGAACAGTATACGACCTCTGTAGCATGTTTTATATCCCTAAAACTAAAAATCCATAAATTAACTTTTTATCATCTAAAATAACTTTAGCTGCTTGTATATCAATAGAATGAGACATCATATGTAATATATTACTGGGTGTTCTGTTATTCTTCTTTGAAGTTGGATTTCGCTTGTGCAATCATAATGTCTTGCCTATGTAATATCAATGGTAGACCACATGATGTAAATTTTGGCAAACTGTCTTTCTATAGTTTAGGAATATTGTTAGTACATGATATGTTTATTTATCTTGCACATATTTAATGATAGTTATCTTTATCTTCTCAGAAACATCTTTGTAAATTATTTTCACCTATCAAACTGTATGATCCCTTTCACCTTATTAGTTAGAAGCAACTGTAGAATATATCAGAAAAGTGTTTCCCAAGCCAAATATACGAGTGAGGCTAAAATCTGAAAAGAGTATTTGATATATGAAGCAAGTGTAGCCCTTATACCTCAGAACATATTCAATCTATCTGGCTTCATATAATTCTATCATCTACCGTGGTTTATCATGCTCAATCTATATACTCTACAAGAACTAAACAGGCTAGTATGAGAGATTTATTCATATCTACCACTATTTCAAAAAGTATGATTCAAAGTATAACTAGTATGAGAGTATATAAAAAGCAGTAAGAGTTGGAACATATGATGAAGGAATAGGAAGAAGGTGTTAGAATGCAGATTTCTACTTTGAAAGGGGTAGAAATAGGTAATTTGTATAAAAGAAATTGTTGTCCACTAGGGTATAAGAATAAAGAATTATGTAAAACTATGTACTTTAAAGTTATTGGTAAATTTAAAATCATAGATGTGAAGCAGATTGGCTAAAGAGAATTTTAATATTTATAGAAATATTTTAAGGTTTTTTTTAAGGGTGTAGTATTTCTGTGAAGATATAGGTAAACTAAAACTAGTTGTATCTCAAAACTTTTTGTTTTGACAACCATTGTTGGAATACATTTTCTCACAATTTTCAAAAAAGCCCCATAGTCAGGTTTTAACTTATACAGGCTCCTCTTAGAGAATAGCAGGTGATTAGTCTGGATGGCCATCTTCCTTGCATATAGGCACTCATGTGCAGAGGCATTCAGATAAGCAAGAATCTACAATACGTAATAGATCTACAGGGATAATTTCGAATTTCTTTTTTCACTAAGGCTGTGTAGTCTAGTTTTGACTCGACCTTTTGCAAATGTGGGTTGTAGTCGATATAGTCACCTCCAACCACTCTGTACCATCACATCTTTTTCAGATTCATAAGTCTAGGACTATACCCTATATCTGTAACCTTAGTTCCCACTTCCCAATCTTTGTCTAGAAGTATTATAACCTTTTAGTACTCCTTCCAGCAGGTTTATATAAACCTCTTGCGATTACTTGACCACGGCATGAAAAACCTTTCCATAGATACTACCTAGCCCAACTTTGGCATCTTTGGATTTTCCTTATGAAAATCTTCTACCAATTCAGGAGCATTCTCTAGGTACTCCGATAGTTCCCAGGTATTCTCCTCTTGACAACATTCTCTCTACTTGACTAAGTATCTAAGTTCTTGGATGGTTCGTAACAATCCTCTGAATCTTCGGTCATGCTTGATTATTTGACTCTTAATGATTATTTTCTACCTCCCATTCCAGGTTACCAAGAACCTCATGGTTGACAAGGTTGGATGTGGTCGACCAGGTCGAACTGATTTTCATTATCACACGAGTACCGATACAGGGAATACTGGACTGAATTTCTATCCTTTTGATATTTCCAACTTGTAGACTAGGTTTTCTTGTTGTTCTAGGATTTTGACCAGGTCTTATAACTTTAGTACTAACTTCATTGAATGTTGTTTGGTTTAGATATTCTTCGCGTTTAGCATATTCAAGTTGCCAATTTGAGAGTCAGGTTGACTTCCAGGTTTGCGGTTATAGTACTTGTTCATCCCTTCACAATCCTTCTGAAGAGATTCCTTTGCCTTTTCAAGTATCTCTTGAATCCAGTAAGCATACATATTTGCTCCTACATTTTGAGCTTCTCACTCCTTCATCCATTCTGTTTCTGGATAGGAACTATTGTTTGTGAAGAACAAACTCATCCCATATCCACTTGGGACTGAGTTGTTATATGCATAGTCTGCTAACGGTAGTAGATGGTACTAGTCATTCTGATTGTAGTTGACAAATATCCATAGGTAGCCTCCCACCCCTTGGTTGACTCTTTCTGTTTGCCCATCAGTTAGAGGTTTGTACGCTGTAGACATTTTCCTTTTGATGCTTAAAGTCTTCCACAATGACGTCTAAAACTCTCGCCAAAAGTTTTTGTACATGTCGGAGATAATTTCTGCTGGTAACCTTTGTAGTTTTGAAACTTCTTTGATCAATAACTCGGCAGTTTGTTTTACAGTTGCACTTTCTTCTAAGTTGATAAAGTGTGCCATTTTTTTTTACTGGTCGACTACAACTATGATCTGACTCCATCCTGCAGATTTGAGAACTTTTGTGGTGAAATCTACCATGGAAGATGCCCAGCCAGCATATGGGTCATGTAGTGATTGTAACAGCCCAAAGGGTGCATTTCTTCGTGTTTTAGCTTTTTGGCACTCAGTATAGGATCATACATAGTGGTTTATCCACTTTGTAATTTCTTCCAGTAAAGGTCTCTACTAATAATTTCTAGAATCTTTTCTTTACTAAAGTGTGCTGCAATCTTATGGTTGTGACAGCTTTTTGCAATGTCTGTCTACTAGGTTTCACTTTGAGGAACATATAGGCCTTCTCTATAACACATCATTCCATCCCTTAGTCTTAATTGTTTAAGCATTTCTTTACCATCATCCTGTAGACCTTCTAGTTCCTTTTTTCTGCGGAGCCAATCTGGATCCTTGTTTGTGGTTTCCATTACCTGTTACTAGAATTGAATCTCAAATTGATTGACTTCGCCCTCAGTAATTAATGCATTCAACATTAAGGTTTGTGCCTTGGTGCCAATCGGGTATTGGGTAATATCATTTGGGATCTACAATTCGTGCTATTGGTCGGAATATAGGAAACATAATTGTTGTTACTTTTCTTCCCACTGTATACCTGAACTGCTGAACCCTTGTCCTTCTCGTTCTGTTTCAACTAACTTCATGACTTGATGAAGTTCTTTCTCACCAATCTTTTCCACTATCATCTGCACTATGTAGTCTCCCATGTGTACCTGAAAAGTATTTTCTGTAGAATTGACTAGGAGGACCTTAACCTCACCTCTATAGTGCACATCTACTACTACGTATCCAACAGAAATATCAACTTGACTGCAAATCCACATTGGGGTGCAATATGTGTGTATGTTCTACTTGGTCATCTGATAACTAATCAAGTCCTTATAAGCACTTGCCCATTAGCAGGAACGATATTGTTTTTGATACTGTATAGGTCATAACCGGCAGCTAGGTTGTAATCTAGAGTTGGGATTCTTGCTTCCAGTTGTAGTGTATTAATCGTTATCGTGTTATTCTGTTCCTCTTCTGGCAACCCCTATTTGAGCTTCTCTGAGTTTTCCTTTCCCCATATACCTGAGCCAACCAAATTTTGGTTATCCAGCAGGTCTTCAAAGTGAGGAGACCGAAGTATAGCCTGCTTGTCATACTCAGCACCCTTTGTTAAGGGTAGTCGATTCTAAGGACAAGCGAATCTGACCTATCTTAAATCTTTCTTCGTAAATGGAGATTTTCTAGGAAGGCTTGTAAGTAAAGTTTTAAGTAAAACTTATAATATTGATAAGATCTCTTCACATTTGCTTCATGATGGTTAAAGCTTGGGAGGCACTACAATATTTATATCCTGTGTCTGACTGTTCGCGGAGTACTTCTAACCTCTATATTTTAATATCCTTCCCAGTGTGTCCTTCAGTCAATCCTAAGTGTGATAACCGTTTGACTATGATAATAATATTACACCCCACTACTTATCGATACGTCAGATCTCGTTTATTCCCTGATGGTGTCAACTGTTAATCAGTCAGAGATGTCGTTCCTCTTTCTGCCACTTTAACTTCGGTAGTCTATTATGGAATTTACCAATAGGTTCATAGAACTCCAAGTGGCCAACATGGTTGGTGACCAATCTGGATACTGCTGACTTTCCCGGAGTCTTACAGATGGCTTTCAGGATGACTAGAGACTTACTATCAGCCCAATACCGTATCGTATTACTATGCCTCTCCTTATCAACCTGTTCCGATAGGCCCGTAGACCATAATAGGTATATTTTTGGGGTCAGAGAGGGTTCTCATGTGTTTCCTGGGCCCAATCAGTATCTTCTCAATTTTACGCTGAACCTCGTCTTACCTTCGGGCGACTTCAGCGAAGGCTGAAAGGAATGGGCCCAACTCTTGGGACACAGCTCCTGTGCACTTGATTCAAGTTGCAATGGGTCGTCTGGAATACCCTCTTTATATACACTGTGTACAGCATCCGGTCCGTCAGACGGCGACGATGTATATGGTGTTACAAGAGTGGCGCCAACCTTTGGTTTTTTACTGAGGGGACACTTTTTGTCATAGGCACCGTAGGTCACATGTGCGCCCAACCAGGGAGCCACAGGGGTATTAGTAGTATCTCAGCCCAATTTCGTATATATTAAGTGCTGGATTCCAGTACCTTGTACACATGTGCCTAAAATGATCTCACTTACCCAAGCGGTCGTCTCGAATCGTATTTTTCCAAATGTTACTCTCTCTTATCAAACCAAATATAAAAACTAAAAAACACTAATATGGTGCATGCCACTTATGTACAGCACCAAGGTGGAGGCAACGGGGGACGCCTTGGCGTTGCCTTTACTCTCTACCAAGGGGATTTAGGTTTCAATTATAGGGTACACATAGCATTTAATAGGAAAGCATATAGATGAATTTCACATACCTTAACAGCTTCGATATGTACCTGTGAGCGCAGTACATACAACCATCCCCTCTCATTTGTTCACCAATCCGAGTACCAGAATCTAATAAAGGTATCTCCGAATTCAACAAATCCCTCCACTCTGCGCAGCTGGGCCCGCCGTGCACGAATTCGTAAGCCGAAAGTGCTTTCCCTGGACAATAACTCCGCTGAGCAGCTCTCCAGCCTACATTCGGCACCTTTTCTTCCTTCTCCCCCTTCCAGTCCACAGATGGCTTGTTCTCCCCTTCTCCCTCCTGGCCGATATATGGCCTCTCCTCTTCCTCCTACTCCTGACCAGCATATGGCCCCTTCTCTTCCTCCCGGCCAAGTGATGGCTCCTCTCTTACCCAGCCAGTGAATAGCTCTTCTTCCCCCTCTCAACCAGCCGATGGCTACTCCCCCCCTACACAACATCCGGATACCTCCTTCTCCTTCACCCCACCAACCAATAGCTCCTCTTCCCTCCTCCCAGCCAAGTAATGGCTCCTTTTTCTTCTCTGGAGCATCCTATAGCTGGTCCTCCGCTGTTCAGTCGCCTGGTAGCTCCTCCTCCACCCCACTACCGATCGCTTCTCCTCTCCCCCCCATTGAAGAAATGACTCCTTCTTCTTTTCTGGACTACTCTCTAGCTACTCCTTCTCCACCTGGCCGCCTGGTAACTCCTCCACCACCCTATCAACCAATTGCTCTTTCCCTGCCCGGCTGCCCGGTGGTTCGTCCTCTGCCCCGGCCAAAAACTGGCTCCTCCTTGCCCGCCAAGCTACCCAGTAGCTCCTCCTCTCTCTGGCCAAGTGATGGCTCCTCCTTTCCAGTCCAGCCACCCGATCACTCCAATAACCACTCCTTTCATGCTCTGTCAACCAATGGCTCCTGGTCCTCTGCCTAGCTCTCTGATAGCTCTGCCTTCTCCTAACGGCCAATATGTTACCCCTGGGAACTCAGTAGAGGTTCCTTCAACCCCTCCTAGTATAAGGCGCTCACGCAAATGGCGTATGAGGAAGCGCTTGGCAGCATCTTCTCATCTCCTAGAAGATGCTGAAAGACATACTGTGCTTGATCCAGCATCTCGCATCCTACCAGATTTGGATAACAGCCCCACCTTAGTGAGCCAAGGACTGCCCTCACCTGAATCTGTTGCCTCCCCAAGTACTGCCTCGAAAGTATTGCCCCATTGGCCTCGCCGGCTTGGAAAAGTTGGAATCCCTTCACCTGTTAGACTCGAGATTCTTAATCAAGCAATCCGCGATATCAAAAAGGTCATACATCCTCAAAGAAAGGCAAAAGTGCTTACAGGTCATGCACTTTTGAACATATCCAAGTTTTAAATTTCATGAAGCTACAAGCTCTACAAGAGAGACAATGGCTCATAATGCCAAAATATATACTGGTTAAAACAAGAAAGGAGCTTGCTACACAGGTAGCCGAGGGTCAAGCTGCAGGGACCTGGACTCGTCGGGAAATTATGAAAAATGAAGTTAATTGGATTAAGAATAGAATCCTAAAAATTCCTAAATAGGGAAAGCTTGGAAAGATAACCTCTATGCTTGAAGATGAGGGTACAGTATTAGCTATTAGAGAATATATATCTCTAGTGAAAGAAGGTATGTACTCTGATCTAATAATTAATCTATTGATATTCCTCGATTACTATGGTTATACTAAGTATGAATTTAAACCTGGTGTAACAGCATTTGGTTTAGCTCAGGCTATTATAAGCTATTGGGCAGATATAAATAATGTTGTACTTCCACCAGCAAGGGGAAGAATTATTCGTGCCCTCAAGCGTACTCTCAGTAGCCGTACAGGTGCAAGATGGCTAGTTAAGCTTGGGTTTAAGTGGAAAGAAGTACGCAAAGGTGTTTACAATGATGGACATGAGAGAGATGATGTTAAGAAATACCGCCATGAGTATTTCTTACCATATCTTGCAAGACTGAGACCAGCCTTAATGCAATTTGATGCAGAGTTAAATCCCCTTCCAACTTGGGAGATATTATCAGGGGAGGTAGAACCTATCATCCTGGTAACACAGGATGAGTCAACATTTAATTCCAATGATGGACGACACTTTATTTGGGTTCATGAGGATCATCAACCATTACAGAAAAAGGGAAGAGGACAAGGTCTTCATGTCTCTGAATTCTTGACACCTATTGGACGTTTAGGGGATAGAAGTGCATGTGAGATAATGAAGTGTGGTGGTGATGTTTGGTGGGATGGAGAAAAGCTCTTGGAGCAAATTCAGAGTAAGGCAATTCTAGCATTTGAAGCCCAGTTTCCTGGATGCAAAGCATTATTCCTCTTTGACAATGCAAAAACACATTGCAAGTATGCGGATCATGCATTACGGGTATCAAAAATGAATTTGGCAGATGGTGGAAAGCATATGAAACCAATGCGTACTACATTTGTCTTGGATGGTATACATCCAGACGGAGGATATTATCAGACAATGGTTCTAGAAGATGGAACTCCAAAAGGATTAAAAACAGTTCTTACAGAGAGAGGACTTTAGCCAACAACACAAACTCGAATTCTCACACAGTGTAGTATATCGACTGCCGCTGGCAACCAAACACCAAACCCCAAATGCCTACTAGGAGGCACCTGTTGTGCTCGAGCACTATTGGCCTTGCAGACTGATTTTTAGGCTCAAAAGGGGGAAATTCAAGAGGCAATTGAGGCTGCACGTCATTTGGTACTCTTTTATCCAGCATTGCACTGTGAGATAAACTTTATTGAGTATTTTTGGGGAGCAGCAAAGTGCTATACACCTCAGCATTGTGGTTATGATTTTCCCTCTCTTCAAAGACTGATTCCTACCGCACTGGAGAATGTACCCAATTCACTTATATGGAAATATTATAGCAAAACTCAATGAATTATTGATGCATATAGTTCTGGTGAGATTTATGGATCAGAGGCCTATAGAAATCTTATTTCAAGAAAATATAAATCTCACCGTCGTGTAAATATTACTTAATATTATCTCATACTCCTTTATGTTCTTTCATCTGCTGTTTACTTAAATCCAAAACATCTTCTCTGATAACTATATTTTTTAATAGCAAAATTAATTATTTTATCCTATTAAGAACTCTCTGGACCCTAATAATGTTACCCTATATCGGTTTTCATGAAGTGAAAATGCAACGCCAAGGCGTCCCCCGTTGCCTCCACCTTGGTGCTGTACATAAGTGGCATGCACCATACATTACCTTTTTTGAACTCAACTTGTCAGGGTAAACAACCTAGGGCGTTTGCTTGGCCACACTAAGAAAGCCTTTTCCTTCTCGTTCAACATCAGCCCGCTTTAGCATATCCGGATTCTCGATATGAAACACCTCCACCAATTCCTCCGTATGTTCCAAATGCTCTGGTGGCTCCCTTGTGTTTTCATCCTCTGAACACTCTCTTCAATTTACAAAGTAGTGTAACTCTCGTAGTTTCCTGTTACATCCTCCTATCCGCCTGGTATAAGCAATTATTTCAGTCTTTACAATTTTTTCCATCTCCCATTAAGATCTCAATCAATTTCCTCCGGATCGCTAGGAGGTTGTTCCCTCGCTGGTCGGTTGGGTGTCCGATAGGGTTCCAACAACAATACATGAATTATAGGATGGATCTTCCATCTCGGAGATATTTCTAGTATGTAGGTGTGTTTTCCCCTTTTTTCCAATACCTGAAATAGGCGGTAGCCTTTTGGACTAACCTTCTTCAAAGTTCCTTTGGAGCGGATGTTTTATGCATTTAGCATGACCTTGTCTCCGATTTTGATGTCAGGTTGCTACTTCGCCTTAGGGTCATAATATTTGCTCATATTTTCCCGTGTTTGTTTTAATACTTCTTTAGCCTTCAGATGCATTGTTTGCATCCAGTGCTCATATAACTAAGTGACTAGATTTTGGGCTTCGCGTTGCTTCATCAATTCTGTTTGTGGATGGAACCCATAGTTGGTGTAAAATGGTAACATGCCATTAGTGTTTGTTACTGAATTATTGTAAGTGTGCTCATCCAGTGTTAACTACCAGTACCTATCTGGTTGATCATAATTGACAAAGTTTGTGAGGTATCCTTCCAGCACTTGGTTGGTCCACTCAGTTTTTCCATCAGTTTGCAGGTGGTATGCAGTTGACATCCATCATTTTATCCTTTAGCTTTTGCATAGGAATTCCTTGAATTCTGCGGAGAATTTTGCATCCATGTTGGAGATGATATTGGCTGGAAGTCCATGTAGCTTTTAGACTTCCCTCAAGAATACGATTGCAACATCCTTAGTGGTTGCATTATTTTCCACACTTATGAAGTGAGCCATCCTTATTAACCAATCCACAACTACCATGATTTGTGTTCTTCCTTGTGGCTCTGGTCGTTGTGTGATAAAGTGGGTCGATCTTAATGACCAAGTTGTGAACGGAACTTCAAAAGGCTGCAGCAGACGGAACGGTGTATGTCGTGGAGATTTATTATGTTGACATTCATCACATGACGGTATGTAGTCATTTATCCACACTGTCAGCCCTTACCTGTAAATGTCCCTGGTAACAATTTCAAGTGTCTTTTCTTGCCCATAGTATTCGGCTACCTTAGAGCTGTGGCAACCTTTGGCTATGGTCGTCTGCAGCGGTTCATTTTCTGAAAAGCAAAAGGGATTCTTATAGTAGTTCACTCCTTCTGTTACCACCCTGTGACTTGGTAGTGGTTTCCCCTTGTTGGTGAACGTTTCCAATTGCTGCTTGCGGACTTGCCAGTCTTGATCGTTCTGGCCTGCCTCTTCAATGGTTGTTAATACAGTCTGGTCATATTTCCTATATCGTCCTTGGACATTATTGCATTAGACATTAGAAGTATCCCTTTGTCTTGTCTTCCTTGATGGACTATTTCATCAAGAAACTCATTTTCGCCGTAGTCCGCTTGTAAGTATTCGACCCCGACCTGGATCTTGGTTGCAGTTGATCGTCTGTGTGATAAATCAGTACTTCCAAATCTACCTTTGCCTCTTGCAGTGTCTTCAAGTCCATCAACCTCCATTGCCTCAGCTGTGTATATGTTGTCAATAATCATTTGTGCCATACGGTCCTCTTTGCGGAACTGGCTATCTTGATTTCCATAGTTCATCATGATAACCTTGACTTCCCCGGTTTGTCAATGTCGATTACTCCGCCACCAATTCTGATCCAGTATTTGGCTGCCATTCCACTTTGCGGTGCTAGGCCAGCATATGTTCCCACTTGTAATCCAACCTCTAGTCCTGTTTCCACCAGTCATTGTCCCTTGGCTGGCATTATGATATCCTCTACTGGATACAAGTCATGGTCGACTACAAG
Source organism: Tuber calosporum (assembly GCA_003316355.1). NCBI lineage: Eukaryota > Fungi > Ascomycota > Pezizomycetes > Pezizales > Tuberaceae > Tuber > Tuber calosporum. Next base: position 32,775 of record QFET01001407.1, read on the forward strand.
TTGGGAGACTTTCGTAGGCATTCGTGCCTTTGAGGATAGCAATTTTATCTTCAACGATCCTGTGGTTTCTGTGCTTATTAAGTTTTCTCTCCTGTCTGCTTAGTTTAACGGCACTAGAGTGATTTGAAAGTGTGAACACTTAAGTATTGACGGTTTGCTATGCACCGCTCCCTCCTCTGGATGGTACTCCAGCAGTCGGCTTAATGCATCAGGCTTTCCGCCTCATTTTCCTGGTCGATATGCAATTTTGAAATTGTTGTTCTCCAGTTGTTGAGCCTATCATATCTGTCATGGATTCCATACCTTGGTAGTAACGAAATTTTTTAGATTCTGATAATCAGTGTAGACAGTTACTGGTTTTTCTGTTCCTACTAGTTATTGTTTCAAATCTTTGAATGCTTCAAGAATCGTTAATAGTTCCCTATCATGGATCTCATAATTTCGCTCCACTGGGGTCAGCTTTCGTCATTGGAAGGCTACTAGATATAGCTTTTTGTCCTTGAACTGTGAGAGGACGCATCCTAGGGCAAAATCCATAGCATCGATTTTTGCTATAGTTTCTCTGTCAGGGTAGAAATGACTGAGTATTGAGGCCGAGATGAATTTTGGTTTAATTTCTTCAAATGCCGTAACTTGTTCCGGCCCATAGCTAAACTTTCTGGAGTCGCCGTTTAACGCATTGGTAATCGGTTTGCAGATTCTAGAGAAATACTTAATGAAATGTTGGTAAAAATTGGCAAAGCTAATGAATATTTGCACCTCTCTCATGTACCTTGTTGCCTTTGAATTCTTATTGCTTTCCAGCTTGCTTTCACTCTTGGTGACTCCTTCGATTGCCATAATATAACTCAAAAACTCAACCGTGTCAACATTGAAGACTGACTTAGTGGTTGATACTGCTATATCATATTCTTCTAATCTAGAGAGAACTTCTTTGACCAATTCAAAATGTTCTTTCTTTGATTTAGAATAAATGAGATTGTAATCGAGGTATACCACCACCCCATGATCTATGAATTAGCGGAAAATCTTATTCATCATGGCATGGAATGTTGTGGGCGCATTTATCAGCCCAAACGGCATAACTTTGATTTCAAAGTAGCCGCACCAGGCGTTGAATGCCGTTTTCCACTCATCCCCTTGTTCGATTGTTTGGAGGTGATAGCCATCTCTCAGGTCGAGCTTAGTAAATATTTGGGCCCCAGCGAGCCGGTCGGATAATTCGCTCACATGTGGTAACAGGTATTTGTTGACCACTATGAGTTTATTTAACTATTGGTAATCCACATACAGCCTCATTGAACCGACAGGTTTAGGAACATATATTATTAGTGACCCTTTAAGAGATTTGCTTTGAACGATTTTTCCCTGATCGTGTATTTTCTTCAGGTATTTGCTTAGCAAATCTAGCTGGTAGGCAGACATTGTATATATTGGGCCCCATGGAGGTACTGCGCTGGGTATAAAGTCAATAGCGTGGTCAAAGGTTCTTCTTCGCTCTATGTTTTTCTACTGTTTACGGTGCAAAAACCTGCTTGAATTCCTGGTATTCCTGAGGTATTTGCAGGAACTCAATCGCCTGTGGTAGTAGAGGAGATGCTGAATCGAATCTTCTAATATGCCGGGACTCTTGGTCATTTGCCACTGTTTCGTCCCTTTCAAATATCAGGTCTATGCCTTCCTCTTTAACATGACTCAGAACTTATTCATCTTTAAATATCCATTATTGCGCATCCTCGATGTGCCTTATGGGATATTCTGTGTACCACCAGCAAAAACTGGGATGATAAGGTCATATTTGCCATCGTTGGCAATTTCTCATGAAATATGAGATATGTGGGCATTACTTCCGATTTCTAACTTGCTAGGATGTGTATAGTGTTTTCCCCCATTTGATGATATAGTTCCTTCGAAGGTATAAATGTCCAAGCTATGTTTCCATGTATGGTATTGTATGTGATGTTTGTTAACCAGTTCTTGGTTGCTTAGGAATATGTTAGATCCAGAGTCTAATAGCATGCGAATCTGGATTTGTTCTCCATTGGCTTCAATGGTTGCCGTGCCTTCTAGGCATGAATAATAAGGTGGAGTTAGTGCTTCCATTTTGTTTCTTTTGTTCTGGCCACTTGGGTCCTGTGCGTGTCTTTTGTGTGAGATGTTTGTTGTTAAGGTAACTAGGGTATTTGTTACCATACTCATACGGCTTTGGCTATTGAAGCCTCCTTAGATAAACTAAAATCACTGTCTTTGGTATACTGGGCAGCCTACTACCAGCGGTCTTCACCCCTTACTGAAGGGTTTCCATACACCTGCCTTTTGCCCAGGCACCTCCCTTTGCCTAACTGGAGCCAAACTCATAACATTAGGTGATAGTCAGCTTTCTTGTGCTCATGGGATTCATCACGCATCACCTCGATTTCCTCCTGACTCTATCCAACCTGACCTGTCCATAAAGCTGGAGTCTAGGTTCGTGAGGGATTTATCCCACTCCATTTAGCGTATGAACTAGAGAGTCATAGTTTCTCATTTCCTTTCAACTTCATTTTCCTTCATCTCATGAATCCTGTTCCATTTCTTCAATTATTCCATTGTCCTGCCGACCGGTTATATATTTTTGTACCTGGAAGGTTTCTTATGATCCAGGCTAGACTACTTTCATCTTGTTATTCTTAAGCAGTCCCGTATCAGCGCTGGTCTGTCCACTCTTCCATGGATCTTGGGTAAGGATTTAGGGATTTGTAAGGACACGGGTTTAATTGACCCTCTTCCGTACTGATATCTAATATACACCAAATGTTGCATTAAGCTTTCTTCTTTTTGAGTTTCAGGTTCCCGGAGATAGTCCCGGACTACCCTGAGCCATCGGCCAAGTTAATCGCTTCTTCCTCCCCTATCATTCTTAGGTTTGCATTACTCCTAAAGGTTTAGATTGCATTTCTTAATTCTTGCTTGACTTTTGAGTTTCCCACTGAGAAATGTGGAATACCTACTAGTATGACCTTACAGAGGTCGAGCTCCCTTGTTGATTTCGGTTTCAGTAAGGGGTCCGTAACTGAGTACCTGGTCGCCGTCGCTGCCAGTTCCTGAAAACCCTTTTAATCTTTCATCCATGTCATCCAGTTTCTAGATTCTGGGCTGGTTGACTTGGTTTACGAAGGTTGCGGGTATTGTTTGCCCCTTTGCAGATGTTGTTACCATGGGTCATCAATATTAGGGTTAGAAACTTTCCCGTTTCTGTCCTATAACAGATACTAGGGCCTGTTTCCTATAGAGGTTATAAGTTTGGTTGGCCAAAGTGCAACTTGTACATTGATTGGCTTTCTTTCACACTTCAATTTTGTCCTGAGGGATTCCTTTATGAGCTTCAACCCAATTTGTGTACACAACCTTCCCTTCAACAGGGGCTTTTTTCGTGTTTTCCGCTTGTTTTTTCGATTTATAGGTAACCTTTTCAGCAGTCATATAAGGTTTTCGTTTTCATTTGGAGCAGTGGTCTTGCTAGATTTGGATTCCTCCTCTAGTTTTCTTCTCTGGGAGTCACTTTTACTTGGTCGTTTTTTCTGAATAGCCCTTGTTGCTCCTTGAACACCTATTCTGCCTTGGTAACCCGGAGGACTGCCATGATCCATTCGCTATTCAAGTCATGATTTCCATTTGATAGCCTACGTATGGATTCAATAGTAACTTGGCCTGAATAATGATTCTCTAAGCGATACCAGATACTTCTGCTTCGATGTTCTGGTTTTCCATAGTAAGGAGATATTTGTTTAAGTACCCTAGGCACCTGACCTTCACCATGTGGGCTAAGGCCTTTTGCGCTTTATGCAGCACTGAGAAGCGTTCTGTAACTTCCAGTCGGAAGGTGATTCAGATATTGTAACCCTTATGTTTTGGGAATCTGAGGTCCCCAGACATTTTCTTACAGATGATTATTGCGAAATGGGCCACCTCGGTCCCTTCCATTCTTCCTAATACATTCTTGATGCATTCTTATCGTCTTCCCATTGGCATCCGTTTCTCTCAAAGTAATACTGGCAATTCAGTAACCATACTCCAATATCCAGAGTAGTCTTATTCTCAAATATGAAGATGGGATCCGCCTGCCGTCTGTTGGTATGAGCTAATGCTGGAGCTAGACGGTCGACCCATGCATCTGCCTCAGATTGGTACTTCGTCCTCGAATTGTCTTTGTGATGGCTCACTACCTTTTTCAGAGGGGCCACCTCCGTGTTCCGAGCCTGGGTCATCGTTGCATGGATTAGTTGCATTCGCCGGTGTAGGTGGTGGTGGTCCTTTTCCACCATTTCAGTTTCCATCTCCACAAGCCACTTGCTTCCCCTTAGCTTTGCGGGCGATAATCGGGAACCCTTCTCCACCATCAGCCGTTGTCTATTTTTGCAACCCCGGATTTTCTACTGGCTGTGGTTCCTGAGGTTAATAGAATTGAATCTCGGGGAGGGAGTCTTCGGGAATTTGTTCGAATGAGGAGATATAATTTGAGAAACGAGGTTCGTGCAGAAGCTCATCAAGGAGGATGGAATGAGTTATTAGCGTGTGTGATTCGAATCGTATGATTTCGAGGTAACCGATCGTCATGTATTGAGCCTTGGTAACAAGGAGTAATATAAATATCCTGTTAAGGGTAGTCGATTCTGAGTACCAACAAATCTGACCTGGCTTAAATCTTTCTTCGTAAACAGAGATTGTCTAGAAAGGCTCGTAGGTATAGATTTTGAGTAAAGTGTATAAGATTGATAAGATCTCCTCTCCGTTACTTGATGATGGCTAAAGCTTGAGACCAACTTCAATATTTGTATCACACGTCTCTGTGTTCCCTGAATACTTCTAACCTCCATATTTTAATATCCGTCCAAGCATGTCCTTCAGTCAATCCTAAGGTGGAGAACAGTTTGACCCAGTGAATATTATTACCCCACACAGCCAATCGATACATCAGAGCTCCTTTATTCCCTACTGGTGTAAACAATTTATCAGTCCGAGAGGTCGTTCCTAGTTCTGCCGCATAAACTAAGGTAGTCTATTATGGAATTTACTAATAGTTTCTTAGAACTCCAAGTGGCCAACTAGGTTGGTGACCTATCTGGATACTGCTGGCTTTCCCGGTGTCTTGGAGATAGCTTTCAGGATGACTGCAGACTTAAGATCAGTCCAATACCATATCGTATTACTATGCCTCTTCTTATCAACCTCTTCCGATAGGCCAGTAGACTATGATGGGCATATTTTCGGGGTCTGAGTGGGTTCTCATGTGTTTCCTGGAGCCCACTCATCATATTCTAATTTAGCGCGAACCGTACCCTTATATTCAAGGCATTCCAGCGAAGGCAGATCGGAAAGGGACGTAACTTTGCAGACACGGCTCCTATGCACTTGATACAAGTTGGATTGGCTCGTCCGAGCCTCCCTCCTCATATACCTAGCCAACAGCATGTGGTCAGATGGACAGCGACGACGTATACAGTCTTACATGAGGGGCGCCAATTTGCGGTTTTTTCGTGAGGTGACACTTTTTACTTAAGGCGCCGCAAATGACGTGTTGGCCCAAAAAGGGGGCCGGAGTGGTATGAGTACTATCGCAGCCCAACTTTCGTATGAATTCAGTGCTGGATCCCATTATCTTGTACTCATGTGCCTAATACCTACCTCAGGGTATTACTCTAGCCACTTGCTTCTAACATTAGGTTTGCAACCACTGGTTCTTGGTCGGGAGTGGAATGCAATAGGATGTTGTATTTTGTCCTAGTATTGTTAGATGATACATTTCAAGACATTCTCATAGGCATCCGGTTGCACTATTATTTGCCTATCGGAATAGAAGTAAAATAATATCGGCAATGTTATAAACCTACGTTTGAGCTCCTCAAACCCTGGTTGTTGTTTATCTCTCCTAGAAAAATTCTTAGGGTTCCCCTTAAGCAAATTTGTGAGTGGCACTGAAAGTGCAGAGAAATTCTTTATGTATCGTCAATAGATGTTGGCAAGGCCCATAAATTTTTAATTTCCTTTAACTAAGGTCGATGGTTTCAAGTCTTTATTGGATTTCACTTTACGGTCGCTCATAGAGACTCCATCATGCGCTACAATGTACCCCCAGAACTACTTTGATATGACATGGAAGATGCTATTCGTAGGTCGGACAACTATTCTGTACTCTCGCAGTCTTTCCAGGACTCTCTTAACCAGTATGACATGATCCTCTTCAGAATTAAAGCACACAAGTATATCCTCAACGTATTCTAGTACTCCTGCATTGTGGAAGTCTTTCAGGATCATCATCATTGTTGGCTGGAAGGTGGCTGCTGCATTTACCAGACCAATCGGCATGACGTTGTATTCATTTAAACTGTATCATGTACAAGAATGTTTTTGCCATTCATTCCCCTTCCTTATACAGATCAGGTGGTAACCATCTTGAGGTCGAGTTTCGTCCAGCTAGTGGCTCCTTCAACATGATCGCGTAGTTCCGTCTTAAGCAGTAGTAAATATTTGGTGAGGATCATGACTTAGTTCAGACCTCTCAGTCAACTACCAACCTGAGCCGTCCATCTGCTTTTGGCCCAAAAGGTATCTGTGCTCCTGCAAGATATTTACTGTGTGAAACTTTTCCTTGTTTTAATATATCATACAAATAGGTTTGCAGCACTATTACCTGCTTTTCTAAAACAGGATATATAGGTCCCCAGGGTCGTTGAGTGTCCGACTTGACATCAATGGCATAGTTGAAGCTTTTATGAAGTGGTAGTTTCCCCTTTGTTGAGTGGCGAAAGAGGGCTTTTTAATTTTGGTATTATGACGATAGAGTATAGAGAATTATATCTTCCTCATAATCTACCAGTGTAATTCTTTCAATAACCACTGCTTCTAGATTTCAACAGAATCCCACTATGTTTCTACTATTACTATTGACTTGATGTTAGTTATTACTTATTGTAGTTTATACCTGATAAGTAGTACTATTTGGTTGTCCCTTCCTACTTGGTTATGACTTCCTAACTGGTTATTCTTTCCTTATTTCACTTATCATTACCCCTCCTTGCTTCTAGTATTTTGGGAATCCCTATCCTCCTACTATAACCACAGGACTTTTATATGATTAGCAATCTCTTGTTCCCTCTTATTTAGATTTGGTTACTTGTTTTGTTATATCAATCCTGTCGCTTTTAATCCTCTGTTTTCAGAATATGGTTATCTTGTTATACTACCTCAATTAGCATGTTTGTTAGATAGGATGTTTGCGTTTTTGTTAAGTTTTCCTAGCTACAATTTTTTGTATTTAAAGAGTCTGCAATCCCTTAAGGATTGGGACTCTCAAGCCTAAAGGGACTATCATTTTTAATACTACAAGTTGAACGGTCACTGTATTAGTTACATACCTTTTACCTATTCTATTGAATGCCTTTCCATCGATGCTTCTACTCCGATCCTTATACTATCTTCAGAGTCCCTTGGGATTCTCGAGATACTTGGGAGTAGGTTACAATTTTATGACATAGACCCAAGTTTACCTTTGTTCTTTGGCAGAGGACTGACCACCCTTCATGTACCTTGACCCTGGAGTACTATTACACCTCGCTGTTTCTAAGAGGGCCTTAAGCGGACTCCTGGCCAGGGGAGCTCACCCTAGCTAGCAACTATTTCGCTTCCATTAGATACCTCAAGGCACTTCAATAAAGGTGCAGTAGCATCCTCCTCAGGACCCCAAAGTTAAGCGCCATTACTCCCACCTGCACAACCATCTGAGGATTCACAACTATCTTGAGTAGATAGCAGCAGTAGCGAAGAAGAGGACCAAGACTAAGCCCAAGCTCCATACTAAGCCCAAGTCCAAGTCCAAGTCCTAGAACAAGTCCAAGAACAGCTCCACCAAGAAGTCCAATCTAAAAACGTATCTAACTCACAATCAGAATCAGATTCTGATCCATAGGATGATCCAGGACCACCGCCGCCAAGTTCGTCACTTAGAGTACCTAGTGTACTAAAGGAACCTAGAGAACCAGGCCCTGCACCAAACCATTTACCAAGTCCACCAAGTCTACCAAATCTACCAAGTCCACCAAGTCCGCCAAGTCCACCAAGTCCGCCAAGTCCACTAAGCAATCCAAGCCCTGCACCAATCGCCAGTGCAGTCCCCCCAGAGGGCAATAGTCAGCCTAAATGACCTGCACCATTTACATTCGAAGTTGAAGGAAAAGATCGAGACCCATTGAGAATGAACCCATGGTTCAGAGAGTGCATCGATACATCCCCAGCCACGGCATAACTGACAATGCCCCTAAAGCCTTACAATACCTTGGAGCATCTTGCAGAGGGAAAGTCCTTGATAAGTTCACCCAGTATGAGCTTCCTAAGGAGACCACACAGTTGCTTGACTCAAACAGAAATTTGAGGCCTACTTCCTTGCTTTAACATCCACTGATACCATCTTAGAACAGAGGCTACAAGTCAAGCAATATACTAGTGGAAAAACACCTCTGATTACTGATACTGTAATCAGACTTGAAACCCTAAGCAGCCAGTCTCCCCACAGGAATAATTTCGAACTATACAGCGAAGCAGAGACTCTAAGATGCTTAGGATATCAAGCACTAGCGACAAGTGAAACTATACATCACTTGAGATATCTCCTTAGACCACCTAGTGGAGATTGCGGAAAAGGGAGATGAAATTGCTCACTCTACAGGACTATATAGAAATATCAAGGAAATGCAACCTCTAATGCAGTTTTCCAACAAGCACCCAAGCGCGCCCAGAAAATTCCCTACGAAATCAACCCTGGTTCTCCAATAATACCTGCCAGCATCCAAGAGTGTCCCAGGCTGAGAGGGACCAGAGCAGGAGAGGAAATCACGGTTATTAGTGTGGAAAAGAAGTACCCTACTCCGATAACTGCTTTGAAAAGAAGAAGCATAGGAGCTCCCAGCAGTAAGGAAATGGAGGCCCTGGCGGATCCAGGAGACCCCAGAATGTTAGGAGAATATACCATACCTAGGAAGACGATCCCCATGTGAAGGAATCAGTCACAGTTACCACAAACCATACAGGTTCTAGTGGAAGTCTATCCCAAGCCCTTGAAGTATACATCACAGTTATTGGCCATAAAGCAAAGGCACTATTCTATACGTGAACCACAGGAGACAACTTGATATCATGAAAGTTTGTCACTACCAACCATATCCCTAGCAGATACCTCGTGACTCCGATCAATCTTAAAATCAGAGGTAAAAGATGACGCTTAACAACCAACCATGGGGCAAAGCCTGTTATCTAGACCGACAAGGAAAGCCGTAATATGCCTGGAGCCCTAGTCTGTTCCGTGGACAACTATGATATCTTCCTAGTATTACCTTGCCTTGCTAAACACCATGCTGTAATATATTGTGGTCAATCATTTATCACCTTCCCTGACAAAGGAATTACCTTGACCTGCAAGAAAGCAACTCATGCTCGATTTTCAGCCAGGAAAGATGCAGATGCGCCTGACTTCATTTCCGAGTTTCCTACAGTATTCCCTGGCAAGAAGACAGTGGTATTACCACTCTTGAGATATGTCAACCACTACATCCACTTGAAAGATACAATTTTGAACCATAATCTAATATTCTTCACATTCTCGGACAATATCATGCCAGCATACAGAGCATTAGTCAAAGACGGCAAAGCTAAAGGAATCATTTATCTAAGCGAGGTACACAACCTAGTCAACATATTCCCAAAGTTGAAACCCAATGGCCAAATCAGACTGCTTGCAGACCTAGTACTCAGGAATGATATTACTATCAAGGACAATGCAGTGATACCCAACCAAGCCAAGATACTCAGAACTGTTGCCAGAGCAGAGTTCAGATCCACCATAGACCTAGCAAATTAGTACTTCCAAATTCGAGTACACCCTAGCGATGAGATATAAAATACCTTCAAAATACCCTTTGGGTCATTTACATGCAGAGTAATGCTGCAAGGAGATGCTAACACCCCTGCTGCAGCTATGAGAGTAATAGAGTTTGTCCTAGATAGATTTATTAGAAAATTGATTCTGGCATACATGGACAATATTACTATCTACTCAGCAACAGTTGAGGACTATATTTCGCATATCAGATCAGCCTTAGGAATACCTATACAGCCCAATATCAAATCATCGCCAGCAAAGTGAAAATTCATCGCCATCAAGCTCTCTCTCCTAGGACATATTATAGATGAGCGAGGAATTCATCCAAACCCTGAAAAAATTCAACCCAACCTCAACCAAAACTGGCACATACCAAAATCGAAAAAAAAGTACTGACCTCTATAGGAGTAGTAATATATCATGTTCAATTCCTTCCACACCTTACCTCCCCCACTGCCCTGTCTCAGACCTAATTTCCCCAGAAGTGTTTAAATAGCAAGCCCTGCAGGAGGGAGCGTTCAATCAGGTTTAGCGCCTGGCCTAGTATACAATTCCGCTCTCCCCCATCTCTTATCAGATATCAGCTGATCTAATATACAATATTACTAATACCTCTGAAGCTGGATTTGTAGCATGGCTTGGCCAAGGACCCTACCCGGAAGAAGCATACCCTGCCGCATCCCACAGCAGAAAGTTGGCAACATATTAGCTTCACTATCATTTCTATGAAATGGCACTTTTGGAGATAATGGATGCCATTCAGGCATTCTATCGGATTCTATATGGCACCAAGTTGACTGTGGTCTCTGACTACAAGGCTCTGTCTGTTTTCATAAAGCTGACTGACCTACTTACTGCCAAACTAGGTGGAGCATGTTCCTTCAATCTTATGATTTAGATATCATACACACACTTGGCAAAAACCATGTTCTTGCAGATGCACTATCAAGGATTTATGAAGATACACTAGCTGAAGCAGCCCAGATACTCAAAGACCCTACAGAAAAGAAGCCTATAAAGACCCTTTCCTCTACTATGAACAGTGTATGTAGACACTACCTCAACATCGCCGATAGCCAAGACCCTTCTTCTGACCTCACCTGTGAAGTATCCTCTCGCATTTTTACTTCTGAACACTACTCTATGTGGAATTAACATCATAGCTCTAGCTCAAACCCCTCTAGCCCTCAAGAAGCCAGACACTACTCAGATTGTGTTGAACAAGCCATAGACAAAGCAGCAAATGCCCTTGAGCTTGTAACCAATGACAACCAAAGTTGGGAAATCATCGAGACCTCCTTCTATCTCAGTAACCCACAAGAGCCATTCCAAGCTATAGTACTTCTTAAGCCAGCTAAAGCTCAACTTTCTGGCCTTACGCCGAGAATTAACAATCCTCCAGGAGATATGCACGAACTAGTACATCCAGCTACTATCTCCAACTGTTTTAAACAAATCTATGATTCTATCTCCCAACGGGAAGCCCTTGCAGTTACTACCTGCGGAAATATCGCCCCTGGCAGCACACCTACTGAACTAAACCCAGAACCTACACCTGTCCCTCCTCAACCACCAATCACAGAACTTGACTGATTACTTGAATCTAATAGACAGAGAGCCATAGACTTGACTGCTAGTATCTGGAACGAATGTCAAAGCCACATAATTGGAAAGAATACCGCATACTTTAGCTTAAGATCTTGTAATATTCCAGGACCCTTGCCTCTTTTCTCTCCCTCCAACCTTGTCTCCCCTCATGATCCCAAGTGCAGACCAGAGTACAGATGGGCTGTTCATCCTCCCCTTCACGATGATGAAAGCTACCCAGTCTTTCATCCAGTTATTGACAAGGGAAAAGAACAAGACATACCGTACATCAACCCAGGATCGGATCTGCCTACCCCAGAGGCACCTGTCAATTATGAACCTTGTTTCCTTGATCAGCCCCCTTCATAGCTTGACCTTCGATCTTTTCAACCTGAAACTACATGAAAGGAAAGTTGTGCTCCAGTCTTCGAAATACTATCCCAAATGACCTTCTCCTTGTGGTAGTTACCAAGGCTATCAACTAGCCTTACTGGCTCCTATATGATGGAGTTCTAGTCAGAAATGGGAAGGATAACAGTAGACACTGTTCTTATATCTTATATGAAGCAAGGTATGAAGGTGCTAACATCAGAAGTGAAATTGTACGCATTACCCATGAATTAATGGAACATATAGGTTGGTAGAAATGTTTGAATATGCCTAAAGACACTTCTACTCGCTCTCTATGAGGAAAGATTTCCAAGAGTTTGTTCGCAGATGCCACCTATGCCAACTCAACAAACAACCTACTGCAGTCACAGAAGGATCAGTCACCCCCATCCCTGTCTCCAGACAGTTATTTATGTCTCTTTCAATTGAGTTTACAGGACCCTGTCCTAGCTATTCCAAGTTTGAACTCATCATGGTTGTCTTGGATCGATTCAAGGGCTTTACCTACCTCATACCAGTCTCTCATAACTTTTCCACTGTCGAAACAGTATACAAACTCATTTCGTGAGTCTTCTCAATTCATGGTTTCCATACCTCCTTAGTCTCATACAGAAACCCCAAGTATACCTTACGCTTTTGAACACAGCTTATGGCAAATCTCAATCTTGATTACAACAGGGCTACAGCTTACCATCACCAGACCAATGGACAAAGTGAGCACAAAAACAGAACTGTTCGCCAATGGCTCAGGAACTATGTTAACCCTAAAGCAACCAAGTGGGATCACTACGTACCTCATGTCCAGACTGCAGTCAATGCAGCCCCCGGTGATAGCACAGAACTCTCCCCCTTCGAAATCACCTTTGGCAGACTACGTAACATCCTCCCCAGAGTCAGAGATCTCCACACTTTAGTACTTGCAGCAGACGAGATTTCTTCACAAATCATAAAGGACTAGCAACTTGCCAGAGATGCACTCCAAAAGACATGAAAACGCCAAACCAGCTCCAGCGAAAACCGAAGTATGCATTGACTCCCAATCAACTCTATCAAAGCTGAAATTATTCTCAAGTCAACACCTTATGTCCATAAGGTTGGACGAAATCACCAGCGAGTTGAGCCTTGGTTATGACCTTTCTCTGTGAGCGAAGAACCTGACAGACACAACAACTATAAACTCATGTTCCCTCCAGTTATGGCAGGAATACACCCATTAATCCATCCCAGCCATCTTCATATTTACCTAAGACCAAACCTCACAGGCTTGCCAAGAACACATGATCGCATGTCGAAACAAGCTGTCACTATCGATGCCAGTGGACAAGAGCAAAGGGAAATCAAAAACATACTCAAAGATAGAATTTATCACAGAAAGAGACACTTCTTGATCTATTAGAATTGCTATGATGAAATCAAAGCAACATGGGAACTGCTCTACAACCTAGAAGGCGCCAGCACCGTCTACATATCCTATTTGTTCAATACCTACAAGGATTCTATGCCTTTCAGACTCCCTTGGTCCCATGGCAAGATTATCTCTGCCTTGATACTCCAGAAACCAGATTATGCCCCCCTCTTCATGGAGCTTAACCCTGATGGATTTTGGAAACCATTCCATGAGTCTGACTACTCAGAATCTGATACCAGCACAAGACTCTCCACCTTGGAAAAATCTGAGATGTAAGGCTAACTGTTTTATGATATATTCTTCGCTACTATGGGGCTAATAAAGGTATAACGTCCGGACACCAGTACTGGATATATGTTACTTATAAGTTTATATATTTTGAAATTGAGTGTAATGCTCCACAGGCCAGTTGGTCATTAAGCCCTTAGGATATTCCTTCTTGTTTTGTTTGTTTTATTTTTTTTAAGGGGAATGTAATGGAATCCTACTATGTTTCTACTATTACTATTGATTTGATGTTGGTTATTACTTATTTAGATTTGTACCTGATAAGCACTACTATTTGGCTGTCCGTTCCTACTTAGTTATGACTTCCTGACTGCATATTCTTTTCTTGTTTCGCTTATTATTACCCCTCTTAGCTTCTAGCTATTTGGGTATCGCTATACTCCTGCTATTTTTAATTTTTTTTTCTTAAATCCTAGAATTTATTTGCTTAAATAGGGGCAAACCTCTACTATACAGGGCCTCCAGAATATCCACTCAGAGAGGTGGAGTTGCACATGCAACCAAAACCCTCCTTGAACCCCCCCTGGACCTCTCCAGCAGGACATCCACGATTTGACCCTGAGGTATGTCAGTCAAAAACCTCCCCCACTGGCCTAAGGAAAAAACAAGCCGCCCAAGTTCCTCTGGTATGGAACCAACCGCACATCCCACACCAAAATGGGTGCCCACACCCAGCCAAACTGCCAAGAAATGCAAGAAAACCCCTCACACCCTCAGCAACAAACCAAAAATACAGGTCCAAAAAAGCATAGGCAGGTAGCAACAAGAAAACCCACACTGTAAATCTGCTCCACCGCTATCCAGGCCCCCATAGGCAACCCGCAGTAAACTCTCTAAAACAAATAAAAACCCAACAAAAGACACCTCCCAGATCTTGACAACTCTTCTGATTTTCAAAAGTCCCGGCTCATCAGAGAGCAATATGGGGTAACCAGCAACCATTTTCCTCTGCTCATGGTGCAGGGAAAGTATAATTTTCATTAGCGGAGTGCTAGCCCAGGCAAACCAGCTCCCATTGAGATTGTAAAAACCTGGCCAGCCCGACAGTGAGCAGCCTGAGACAGAGCAATACCGACTGCATTTCGCCAGTTTTGTCCGCCAGGTATCGGTCGTTTTTAAAGTCCCACAGTGAAGTTACCCCAGGCCTATGAAGCCCCAAAAGTTCAGCCAGGGTGATCGTGAGAGTATCGTTCGGTGTTTACCCCCATTCCCACCTTCCCAAAAGGGAAAGCGAAAAGAGGGGTCAGGAAAATCGCGGAGAAGGAGCTTGGCTATACTCCTGCTATACCTACTGAATTTTTATAGTATTAGCGATCGCTTGTTCCCCCTTGTTTGGATTCCATTTCTTGTTTTGTTAGCTCCATTCTGTCACTTTTAACCCTCTGTTTTCGCAATATGGTTACCTTGTTATGCTGCCTCTGTTAGCATGTATGTTGAATAAGATGTTAGCATTTTTGTTAAGTTTTCCTAGCTAAAATCTCTTGTATTAAAAGAGCCTGCAATTCCCTAAGGATTGGGACTCTCAAGCCTCACAGGACTATCATCTTTAATACTACAAGTTGATTAGTGACTCTATTAACTCTATACCTTTTGCCTAGTCTATTAAAGGCCTAACCATCGACGCTTCTCTCCCTATCCTTATAGTATCTTCAGAGTCCCTTTGGGATTCTGAAAATACTTAGGAGTAGGTTAAAAGGATCTTCCAGCACCTACTCATCCCACTCAATTGATATTTCTTCATCCTCTAGTAAGAGATGAAGTTGACCACCAGCGTCCTTAAAACCACCACTTCCTAGATCCTAAATTCCTTTAATAAGATGTTTGTCATTCCACTATCTGATAGGAACTATTGTTCCGTACTTGTCCATACTTAAGATTTCGCACACAATCTTCGATTACTGTTTAATCTTTTCCAATTTCTAGCTAATGGGCAATGCTAAAATCCCTTCAGGTAGCCAGTTTGTCTCTAGTAAACCATACAATAGGGGTTAGATTTTGGCAAAATTCGTATGCAATATTTAATTCCTTAATTAAACTTTCATATATACCAAAATATTGGATCCTGAGTCTAACAGGACTATTTTGCAATATCATTTCCCGTACACATAGATATCTGCAGTTCCTACAGGACAATAATAATGTTTAGCTTCCTCATGTTAGAGCCTTTGTCGCTTCTGAAATGGTATTATGCTGGTTCGTACCCGCTTAGAAGGCATTATGGATGTCTAGCTTGGGTGTTGTTTACAACACCAGCATTGTTTCGACCATAGAGGTCTCCTCAGACGAACTAAACAAATAGTCAATTATTAAGATTCTGGGCAACACACTACAAGCAGTCTTTCCCCACTGCTGAGGGGCTCTCAAGATATTAAAAATTCCTAATCTGATATGAAACCTATGTGCATAATTGTCAATAATATGCTCCAGGTTTTATGGATTGACTTAGCTATTTACTTTGATACAATTTGCCTAAAAGGGTAGTTTGTTTTCAAAAAATAAATTGATATCCAAAAAGGGAAGTAAATTCTGAAAATAGTAACAGTTTCTAATTTGGAATATATCGTCCTGATGTTCAAATAACTGTGAAATTTGCTGTTGCCAATTGTGGCAATAAGAGTTGTCGCACAATTCTGGCATTTAAGTTGTTCATCAATGGTCTTCTGTGGTGACTAAGCTGGCTGTAAGCATTCCACAACTTCAACCGCCTAAGAACTAATGTGTTGTGTACTTTATTTTGTCGATATTGTGGCAAATATCAGTAACACGGATGGGGGTGCATAGTGGGTCAACTAAAGCTTTTTGAAGAAACTTTTGACGTTCTATCCCCCCATTTTCCTCATCTCCCTAGCCAAAGAGGGATCCCATTGTTCAATTCTGGTCACTAATATCTTAGTGTGCCAACTACCCTATCAGCGTCGCCGTTGGTCCCATTAGGACATTTCCATGTCTGATAATTCTGATAACTGAGCTGCTAGTTCACTGTGGATGTGGTTCACCCTAGGTTTTGCTTTATTAATCGTGAGGGTTGGTGTATGTGGTTTGCGATAGAATTTCTGACAGTCCGTAGTTGTTTGTTTAGTGAAGGATCTTGGTACCACTATCTCGTTACTATATTTTCTCCAGTTGTGGTTGTTTAGGCTGCAATATCTGTAACCCTTTGCTGCCATTCGCTTGTCCACAACATCTTAGGAGATTCCATTGTGAACATTCTTCCAGTAAGCATGCTCATCTTTGTTGTGGTTCTCCCCTTTCTATCCCGACGGGTGTGCCTTTGCCGACTTCTATACTGAAGGGTTGTTTCTTCATTTCTGGTCGGTGTATCCTTAGTTGGTATTGACCACCTTAATTGAGTCTTGGTGCTTTGGTTTGAATTATCCTCCGGATGAAGGTTCTCCTGTGGATAGATTCCTCTGCTCCAGATATTCCTCCTCTTGTGTCCTAACTTCCCATATAGTTTTCATTCATTCCTCCTCAGAAGACAAATTTATATGAGATAACTGGCAAAGAATATCTTCAGGAAGTTTGCTTTCCACCTGTACCCTCCAAGTAATTCCTGTGAGACCGGCCTTGATGTTAAGATTTTCGACGAGAAGAAGATAAGGGTGTATTTTGCCCTTGTAGATAACATTGTTCATTTCTTCTAGGGCTCGTCCTTCCTCCACGATGCTGATGTTTGCTTGGTACTTTCTTGTGGAAAGCCATCCTACATAGAATATTCTTGGTCCCGGATATATCCTCCTAATGCACCTATCACCTTCCGGTATTTCACTGAGAATGGTACCACTTTTTTATTCCCCTTTGTTTTCCCCTATGCAAATTCTATTTGATGTGCATGATTTTCCCATAGTCTAGGATTGGCATTGAAGTGGTCTTCACAGCCTGTAATCAAATTTTGAACATCTTGGTTTCTGTTTTCTTCAAAAAAGTAGCGCAGTTCTAGCATTAGCTTTGCTTGTTGGGAGAATCCACTGATTTGTTTCCTGAGAGGCAAAGTTAACCTGTCCTCTGGTATATCATTTCTTGGAATAGATAGTAAATGGTAAAAGTGTTCTAGCCTGATACTGTTTCAGGCTGCGTGCATCCTCTCCTGGACTATCGGACCCATGGTTATCATCTGAGTCAGTGGCGTCACCAAGGTTACCTGGTAGTGGTGGTGGTGGTAGGTTATTTCCTGCACGGTCAACTCATTTGCCTTCATCATTTCTTTGTGTTGATGCTAAATCCTTTGTAGGGATAGTAACTTCTATGGGAACTATTGATTGTCTGTAGTTGTACAGTCCTTGACCACTATCACTTGGTCCAAACTGTGTTGGTGCAGGTGTCCTTTCTGGTAACAGAAGTACCAGAGCATCTAGGTAGGCCTTTATACATGCGCTTTATTCTCGTTGCTCTTGAGCAGCAATTTTGAGTTGCTCGTTTATTCTCCTGGTCCATTGTTGTTCCTGTTGGATTAACATAATATTAAGTTCCATTAATACCTATTCCAGGGTTCGGTCTCTTGGTTTAGGGACATGGGCCTATACTCCAGACTAGCCTGTTGGGGTTGGGACTCTCCAGAACCTGGGCAAGTAACCTTTGATGCCCAGATTCGGTATCACAACTCAATTGTTCTAATGCATTGCGACCTTCCTGTATCAAAGCATCATTGCTAACTTTCCCTCTGGCCATTTGGCTGTGCTATAACTCTAGCATTGTAAAACCCTGCCTGGCCTCTAGTGATATTACTGAGATTGCTATGTGGTTCTCAGCAGCACCTTTTTCATAGATCGCTCCAGGTGGCGTAAGGCATACAGCTTATTTTGCTGCGTGTTATCTTGCCTCTTGACATACTACTTGGTTCGCAAAACATGCTTTTGAACCCTCAATAGTGGACGACCCAAATGATTAACCGCAGAGCTAGTATAGCTTTGGTATGGAATTAAAGATGCCTAAGGGGTAGATTCAGTATCATCCTCTTCAATCATCCGGCAGGTCTTGAAGGACTATGAATAGCTGTGTCAAAATATGCCATGGCCATTGCAGATCGCTTATATACTTAGTGGTTTCTCCAAAACATAGCTTACTCTACCAGAATGGTTCTTCTTCTTCAACTAGAAGTATTTCGGCAAGTTCAGCAACAAATATGACGACAATAGAGTGTATGGTAGATAATTGTTTCCGTTGAGTAAAGACAGTCATCCACTGTCTATATTGTCGATAAATATACTCTGTTTAGTTTCGTTGTATGCGAGCAAGCTGTCGAAGTGCTATTGGATGGAGGTCATGTGCATAATCGTTGCAGCCCATAGGAAATACATTGTCTAAGTTCAGAGGTCGGCCATGCCCACAATTTTAGAACTAATGAAGACTTTGAGCGTTGAATTATTCTCTAGGCATGACAGAATGTTGTGTTGCTTTGGTGTCAGGAAATTAATAATATAGTGTTACCGGGTAGCCAATTCTGTACATTTAATTGACTAGGCTGTGCTGGAATCGAGAAAGACCGAGAACTAACAGTAAAGATTGGTTGTTCTATAAGTAAAAATATATAAGACTTCTCGATAGCATTAAGATATCTTTATATCTTAATAACTTGATATATTGTTAAGGGTGCTTCTCCACTGCTTGATGATCTGTTAACTACTGGGTTGTTGAGTTTTTTGATTATCTCATATATTCGCTGTTAAGGTACAGGACCTGCATGGAACACTAGCTATGGCATAAACGAAACTTTCAATCCAAACATGCAAAACAAAAGAAATAAGCGTACAAGTTCTAACCTGGTGATGACTATCCCCTTACCACGCCTAAAAATGGGTGCTAATTCAAAAAGTATAGGATCAAATCAAATCAAATGAAATCATAACTGCATGGAAAGATATATAAGCAGGAAAGAAAAGCCAGTCAGTCTAAGTCATACCCGGAGGAGGAGGAGGAACCCATAGCGAACACCACTGGCATAGTGGGTAGGAACAGTGTATGCCAAGCGCGGATATATAAGATAAGACCTAGGATAATGTACATGTCGGCTCAAAGTGGAGATCCATGGCCCCTCGTGGACTGCTTCAGATGGGAAATCTGGCATTCTTGGGACTTAGAAATGCACTGAAGAATTGCATGCTCAAAGGTTTCATCCCCAAAGTGGGAGGATGGGCAGGTGGGAGAGTAGTTGGCATCTCTCCATAAGGGTTATGCTGTAAGGTAACTCTTTCCAGCACGCATCTGGTGTATTCTCCCTACAGTAAAGCGGTTCAGGCCCATATAGGGATATTGGCGGAGGGATGATTTTTCTAGGACTAACCAGGGGGTGGAGACAGGAGTGTTCATTAAGTGATAAGGTCCTTTCTGCAGTCTTCTTAGATCAGTTTGTAGGAGACGGCGTCCAGAATTGCAGCAGTGGGGGCAGGGACTCTGCCTGGTTGGAGATGAGAATTTATCTATGGGAGTTTGTGGTCATTCTCTGTCACTATGACAAAGAGGTAGCATAACAGATCAATAGGGAAGTGGGAGAGGACAGTGGGTATAGACCTTGGTTGGTCCCAGCGGCAGTAGTTATATATAGTTCTGAGGTGCGAAGGAGGAGGCTGGAGGAGTCCTCTGCCTTAAAGTTGAATAAAGATAGAAATGATGAAGGCATCCAGGCTGCAGCCGGGTTGATCTCAGGAGGGGAACAGGCAAGTCATTGAGCGGCGCTGGGGGAGGAGCAAGTTCTAAGTGGTAAGGCATGCCTCAAAGGGTAGGATGGATACTGGAGTTGATGAGAAACAGTTAGTGACCCACTGTTGGGTCTTGCTCTAAAGGACTTCCATTTTACCCATCATGGAGGTGTTAAGGATTAGGAGGTCAGCTCCCGAGGAGAGGACAGGAAGGAGCAGGACTTTAGCCAGGGTGTTGTTAAGGTAGGGGACTATGTCCACTATTGGAAGAGAGAGTCACCTTATGAGGCTCAAGGCCCGTAGCGTAAGGGCTTGTAACGGAATCCTATTATGTTTCTACTAATACTACGGACTTGATGTTGGTTATTACTTATTTGGGTTTATACCTGATAAGCGCTACTATTTGGTT